>ML320570.1:0-144439 GCA_005239505.1 Nicotiana paniculata
AGGTATATAATGCTAAAAATCATGAATTCTAGCCACGCATCATGGCCCATAGGTTGGTTCGTGACAATATAATATTCGTATTTTAGTTTTGAAGTCAAAGAAGTTGTAAGACAAAATTCGACAAATGTCGTCGCAAGATATGTTCATAATCTTCCTGAAATTCGAGTCTAATGTCACTGAGATTTTATCTCAGTATACTTGGAGATACAGGGTGATTCACCCACCAAATTGAGTCCTTATCAAATCCTGCATATCAGATGTGCACATTTCCTTCTTAAGACCCTAAGATGAAAATATCTAACACACCTCGCGAATAACAGGCCATGGGAGCATCAAAAGGTAAGAGTTTAAATTTCAAGAGGTAAAAGAAGCAATGTGAAGAAGAGTACGAGGTACCCAGTTAGTGAAGATTATCAGTATTTACAATTCCGGAAAAGAAATATAAGCATTCTGAGTTACTTTCAACAATAACAGAGGTATGTACAATTAGCCACATCCATCTCGGATATGCCGTACATGACCTGACATATACAATTTAAGAGAAAAATGTGATATCAGGATACAACTAGGATTAGAGTAACCCAAAATAGTTGATGGATTGTTAGCATTAGATGACATTTCCAAAGGATATTGCAAACATGATAATAGTTCTCCTTGTGAGACACACAGATGGTGCACTCTAGAATAGTGCTGTCAGATATGAATACTAGAATATTCAGAAAATTCAGAAGATAGGAACTGGAATCCTAGAAGGAATAAATATTTACCTTAGTATGACTACCGTACCTAGTAAAGAGAGAATGTAGGCGACTAGAAGAGCCAGTGAGATGGATCAAGGGGGCGAAAAGCAAAAGAATGTTTTGTTGAAGTTCTCAGAATAAGATGATAGACAGAAACATTAGCAGGAAAATAAGAAAAGAGTAAATGAAGTATTATGAGTAAAATGTGATAAATGGGTGATAACGGTAAATCAACGTATGACATGTTGACAGAGTTTATAGTCAAGTGAAGGAAAGACAAGAGGCGACATGCCTTGAGACTATAAAAGAGCATAAGCCATAAATTCATATACCCATTTTGAGAAATGAGTTGGTGACTCCAACGTGACTACTAAAAATCTAAGTTAGATCCCCTAGAGTAATAGAATCAGTATGGGCTAGTAAAAAAAATAAACCGAACATGAATTATGGACCAGAGGATTTTATAATAGCCGATATCAAGGGAATTATAGAGACCGCATTCCGACAATAAGAGAATGGACAACAGAAGAATAACATGTAAAGGTCGAACGGGAACACGTTTCCCTTTAGCAAGCGTTGCGATCAAAGTTAAATTTAAGGGTCTAAGTGTGCTAGTTACACTAGGTTTCACCCTCATGCGTAAGCAATTCAGTTATCCTTGGTACAAAAGAGCCACTGTAAGGCGAGTAAGGGTCATTGAAAATGTGAAAAAACGCAGAAGATGAAAAGGTAAAACATCTAGAGGTAAAAGTTCAGAGCATTAGTACTCATATAAAAGGGGGAAGATGGTATGATATTGTATTAAGTAGTCCAGGTAAATTAATATGGTAAAGGAAGAATGCCGTAAAAAGGGCGAAAGGAATGGGATTGCATTTATTCAGATCCTATTGATATATCACGAATCCAGAACGTTTCGCAAGCACGACACCGAGAAGAGGCAGTAAGGGTTCCCAACAAGGATGTTAATTGATAAATAAGTGTGAATGCACACTTGATACATAAGAAGACAGTGCGAGAGGTAAGTTAAGACAAAATACATAACCCAAGAGAGGTTACGTAGAATAAAGAGATGAGAATGGACCCACGAGTAGTTAGTAGTTGATTTAAGAAGATCCTAGTTATGGCTAGACAAGAGTTCACAAATAAATCAATAGATCATACAAGATAAACATAGTGTACCCAACATAGGAAATTCAGTCTCGCAGATACGAAATCGTAATCCTTCAGAAATGTAAGGCCCCGATCATTGTTTTGAGCATTTGTAGTTCGATCGATTATTTGAGGGCATGAGCAGCTCCGTATGATGTATTATGACTTATGTGGATCATCAATTTTGATTTTCAGGTTGTTCGGAATTGAATTGGAAGAATTATTCTCAGCTAGAAGATTTAGAATTTGAAAGGATTGACCAAGTTTGACTTTTAAAATTTGACCTCAGATTGGATTTTTGATGGATCCGTTAGCTCTGTTGGGTGATTTTGGGCTTAAGAGCACATTTGAATTGTGATTAGGAGGTCCGTAGTAGAGTTTCACTTGAAATGAAGAGAATTGGAATTTTGAAAAGTTTAACCGGGTGTGGACTTTTTGATATGGGGGTCGGAGTTCGATTACGGAAGTTGCAGCAGGTCCGTAATGCCAAATATGACTTGTGTGAAAATTTGAGGTCAATCGAACGTGATTTGATAGGTTTCGACATCGGTTGTGGAAGTTTGAAATTTCAAAGTTCAATGATTTTGAATTGAGGTGTTATTAGTCGTTTCGATGTTGTTATGTGTGTTTTGAGACCTCGAGTGGGTCCGTGTTTTGTTATGGGACTTGTTGGTATATTTGGACGGGGTCTCGAGTGGCTCGGGTGAGTTTTCGATGAGGTTCGGGTCATTTTCACTCCATTTTGCATAGCTGAAGATTTTATGGTTCTAGTGTGACCGCACCTGCAGAGTGTTGGGCGCAGGTGCGGAGCCGCAATAGCAGCAGTGTCATCGCAGAAGCAAGAAAGGAAGCTGCGATCCTCACCTGCAGAAGCGGTTCAAGTGCGTAGAAGCGTCTTAAGGACCGCATGTGCGTGGTGTTGCGGAGTCGGGCTGTTTCGCAAAAGTGAGGTGTGACGACCCAAAGGGTCATCACCTATTTTATTAGCTATTTCATACTTTAGAGGCCTTGAAAAACTCATATGTAGTTTCCTTGATTTGCGTGCATAGTCCGGGCGCGTAGCCGGACAACTTAAATATGAAATTCTGTGAAAAATGCTGAGACTTGATATTAAAATGAATAAATTTTACTACGGTCAACATTTTGGGTAAACGGACCCGGACCAGTGATTTGACGGTCGCGGAGGGTCAGTAGGAAAATATGGGACTTGGGCGTATGCCTGGAATCGAGTTCCGAGGTCCCAAGCCCGAGAAATGAATTTTTGAGTAAAATTGTTTTTTGAAAATATTTAAGGAAATTGAAAATGAAATCCGATTAAAAAGTGATGGTGTCGGGCCCGTATTTTGGTTTCGGCACCCGGTACAGGTCTTATATATGGCTTAAGCACGTTCTGTAAATTTTGGTTGAAATTGTATTTCGTTCGACGTGTTTCGGACTTAAAATTGAAAATTTGATGTTTTATGAAATTTAATAGGATTCATGGACTTTGAGGCTTAATTTGACGTGTATGATGTTGTTTTGTCGATTTCATCGCATGGGCAAGTTCGTAGGATGTTTGTGAGTTATCTGTGAAATTTGGTATCATTCCGAGATGTATAGTTCAGTTCGGCACGTTGTTAGCGAAGTTAGAAAAACTTAAAATTCCTATGTTTGGTTCTTGAGGGTTGGGGGTGTGATTTCGAGTTTTAGCGTTGTTTTGAGTGTTCAAAAGGCTCGAGCGAGTCCATATTATGATTTGGGACTCGTTGGTATATTTGGATTAGGGCTCGGGTAGGCCCAGGTGCCTTCCGGGCACCTAACGGGGGCTAAAAACCAGCAAACACAGCTGCTGGTGCACTTGCTCTGGTGTGACCGCAGGTGCGGTTGCCAAGAATCGCACGTGCGAGACCGCAGGTACGGTCCCAGGCGTCGCAGGTGCGATCACCAGTGGCCTGGCCAGCCATCGCAGGTGCGGAGCATTTCTAGCAGGTGCGAGACCGCAGGTGCGGTCTCCACTTCGCAGGTGCGATCCCATACCCCCTAGCCCAACTCCGTAGGTGCGAGATTCTTCTCGCAAGTGCGAGACCGCAGGTGTGGTCCCCGGAGCCGCAGGTGCGAGTTCACTGTTCAGGCAGTGAGTTTTATATACGAGTTTTAAACCCATTTTCCTCATTTTTCATCTTCTTCCTTAGGCGATTTCCTCCATTTTTAAGAGCTTTCGATCAGGTCTTGTAAGGTAAGTCAATTCCACCCGTAAATTTGTTTCATGCATGAATCCAAGCCTAATTAACTACATAAACTAGTGCAAAAATTCAAGAAAATGGGTAGTAACCTAGAACTTATGATCACTATAGACTTTTCTGTGAATTGGCCATGAAATCAAGTAAAAATCGTATATCAATGATCCTTAGGCTTTGGGTAAGTGTTCCCTTCAAGAATTACAAGAATCCGAGCGAGCGGGCCCGGGGTCGAATTTGGATAATTTTGAAAGAATGCTAGGAATTGGATAATTAGGCCATGTACTTGAGTTGGTTATGTCTAGATAATACCATTCCGAAGTTGAATTCTAAAGGAAAGACGGTGTTAGAGGGCTGATTGCTATACTTTCGACCCGAGGTAAGTGTTTGGTATAACCTTAGGTTGAGGGAATAAGAGTTGAGTATAATTTGCTACTTGCTAATTGTCAAATACAATGTTTAGGCAAGGTGACGAGTATCTATACATTGGTGTCTAGCATGACCGGGAGTCCTTATATTGTGAATATTCTGATTTTGTGGTAATTTCCATGCTTAATTGATGATTTCTATATGTTGTGAAGAATATGTGAATGGAATTGTAATCTTTAAACTCTGTTGGAGCATTGGCTCAAATTGTAACACGAACGATGAAGGTATATGAGATAATTGTATCCTTTGGAGCATTGGCTCAGATTGTAATACGAATGATGAAGATATATGAGATAATTGTATTCTTTGGAGCATTAACTTAAGTAATAGAGTAAGTTATGAAATGAACTAAAATAAAGAGAAAGAGCTACTAAAATATTCCCTTGCCGGGTCATTGTTGCTTTTGATATTGTCTCCCTTAATTGGATGTTGAGATTACTGTTATTGTTCCCTTGCCGGGATTTAATTGTTTAATTGATGTTCCCTTGCCGGGATTTCTATTTTATTCTGCTTACTCCTTGCCCTTGTTTGTGATTGCTGTTTGGGTGAGGAAGAGTGTTAAAGCACGAAGGGTGATGCCGTGCACTGTTTGATATTGTGAGGAAGAGTGTTAAAGCACCAAGGGTGATGTCGTGTATTGTTTGATATTGTTCCCTTGCCGGGGTTATTATTTCTATTTTGTTTACTCCCTTGCCCTTGTTTGTGATTGCTGTTTGGGTGAGGAAGAGTGTTAAAGCACCAAGGGTGATGTCGTGTATTGTTTGATATTGTTCCCTTGCCGGGGTTATTATTTCTATTTTGTTTACTCCCTTGCCCTTGTTTGTGATTGCTGGTTGGTAAGGAAGAGTACTAAAGCACGAAGGGTGATGTCGTGCATTGTTTTACATTGTGAGGAAAGAGTGTAAAGCACGAAGGGTGATGTCGTGCCGTACGATGTACCATTCAGTACCGATACTCATTGATTATACAGTGAGGACGAGAGTAAAAGCACGAAGGGTGATGCCGGCCATGATTCACATTGATTATATGATACATTGCATAGTGAGGACGAGAGTAAAAGCACGAAGGGTGATGTCGTGCCATGATTTACATTGATTACATTATACAGTGCATAGTGAGGACGAGAGTAAAAGCACGAAGGGTGATGCCGTGCAATTTTTTGATTTCTTGTCCTTTTGATATGATGGCTTTGTTGTTCTTTTCCTTATTGAGATTCCTTATATGAAACTATTATCTCCCCACAGCATGTTCCCCTTCCTATATTAATTGTTTCTCCCAATAATTCTTATCCGTTGTATATATGTATATCTATTTATTTGAACTGCACAGGTTTATTTGGTAGTCTGGTTCTAGCCTCGAGGTTAGGCTAGGCACTTACCAGTACATGGGGTTGGTTGTACTGATGCTAGACCTGCACTTCTTTATGTTGTGCAGATTATGCAGCCAGACCTGGAGGACATCATTAGTTGGAGTGTCTACCACCTTATCCTAGAGGCTTCAAGGTATACCCGCTGGCGTTCGTGGGCCTTGGCGTCTCTCCCATCCCTATGTCTTTGCTTCTGTCTTGTTTTTCCTCTAGTTTCAGACACAGTCATGTATTTCCTTTCAGACTTGTATTTAGCAATCTTATAGACAGTTCGTGAGTTTGTGACTCCAGGTTTTGGGAAATTTTGCGTCGTTGTATTATAATTGTCTTTACTTAGCTTGAAACCGTATTTATTCCGCTGATTAATTACAAATTGTTTTAGCTTATTCTGTTAAATTGAGATTATTATGCTAGTTTAGCTATACACGTTGGCTTGTCTAGAGAATTCAACGTTAGACGCCATCACGGCCCGACAGTGGGATTTCGGGGCGTGACAAGTTGCTATCAGATCACTAGGTTTCTTAGGTCTCACAACTCACAGACAACTTGGTAGAGTCTGAGGGATCGGTACGGAGACGTATGTATTTATCCCCCAGAGGCTGCAAAGTTAGGATAACTCCATATCTCTTTTCTTCTCTGTCGTGCGCTATGATTCTGTGTACTGATTGAGTTTCTATTCTATTCTCTCACAAATGGCGAGGACGCGTTATTCCCTTGGTTCTGCCCAGCAGCCTGACACTCCTGCTTACAGCTCCTACTCGGGGTCGAGGTCAAGGACGAGGCCGTGCTAGAAGCCGAGGCCGGGCTCAGCCTAGAGCAGCAGCCCCAGTGGAGGACCCTCAGGTCGAGTCTGACGAGGAGGTCCCAGTTCCGGCAGTCCCAGTTGGACCAGCTCAGGTCCCAGAGAGGGTCATAGCAACCTAAGTGCTTCAGGACGCCCTTGTCCGTCTAGTCGGACTCATGGAGAGTGTAGCACAAGTGGGTCTTCTTCCTACAACACCATCCATCTCTCAGGCTGGGGGAGGTGCCCAGACTCCTGCCGCCCACGTTCCAAAGCAGCTAGCTCCACAGTTTCGACTCCGGCACCTCAGCCAGCCGGAGTATCTCAGCCGGATATTGCAGCACCGGTAGCAGAGGGAGAAGCCATGTCAGCAGATGCTTTGTGGAGACTAGACAGGTTCACTAAGTTATTCACTGCTACTTTTACTGTTTCACCATTAGAGGACCCCCAGGATTATTTGGACAGCTGCCATGAGGTTCTTCGGAATATGGGCATAGTGGAGTCCAACGGGGTTGACTTTGCTACCTTTCGGTTATCGGGCGCAGCCAAGAGTTGGTGGAGAGACTACTGCCTAGCCAGACCAGCTGAATCTACACCTTTGACTTGGACTCAGTTCTCGGAGGTATTTTTGGGGATGTTCCTTCCCATTACTTAGAGGGAGGACCTTTGGAGGCAGTTTGAGTGTCTCCAGCAGGGATCCATGTCCGTCACTCAGTACGAGACCAGGTTCATCACTCTAGCCCGACATGCTCTTATGATACTTCCCACTGATCGGGAGAGGGTTCAGAGATTTATTGAGGGATTGGCCCAGCCTATCAGACTTCAGATGGCTAGAGAGTTAGGTACATGTATATTCTTCTAGGATGCGGCCAATATGGTCAGGAGGATTGAGATGATTCTGTCACAGGGTGGTGGTCAGGGGGCTGACAAGAGGCCCCATCATTTCGGTCGTTTCAGTGGAGCTTCATCTGGGGGCAGGGATTCTTCAGGCAGAGGTCATCCTCGCAGACCTTTTCAGTTAGCTCTACAGGTTTCCCACGGTACTTCAGGTGGTCGTGGGTATCAGACGCACTATTCTGGTCAGCAGCCTTACAGTGCACCACCAGCTCCCATCAGGTGCACTGCCGCATCAGAGTTTTTGGGGTGGTCATCCAGGTCGACAGGGTCAGATTAAGTTCCCTCAGCAGCCGAGGTCTTGTTACACTTGTGGCGATCCGGGTCACCTTTCCAGATTTTTCCCTCGAGCATCAGGGTTCTCGTGCCGTGGTGCATGCACCAGGTGTTCCACAGCATGCCCAGCCAGCTAGAGGTTGGGGTAGAGGTGCTAGAGGTGGAGGTAGAGGTCATAGAGACGGAGCTCAGGCCGCTAGAGGTAGAGGCCAGCCAGTAGCTGGCCGTCCCAGAGATGTGGTTCAGGGTGGTGGGGCCCAGTCCCGATGTTATGCTCTTCCAGCCAGGCAAGAGGCTGAGTCTTCAGATGCAGTCATTACAGGTACTATTTGGGTCTGTGACAGAGATGCTTCAGTGCTATTTGATCCAGGGTCTACGTATTCGTATGTGTCCTCTTATTTTTCACCATACCTGGTCATGCCTAGTGATCCACTGAGTATTCCTGTTTATGTATCTACACTGGTGGGTGATTCTATCGTGGTCGATCGAGTCCATCGTTCTTGTGTTGTGGTGATTGGGGGTCTTGAGACCCGTGTTGATTTGTTGCTTTTAGATATGGTCGACTTTGATGTTATATTGGGGATGGACTGGTTATCCCTATATCATGCTATCTTGGATTGTCATGCCAAGACGGTGACCTTAGCTTTTCCAGATTTGCCCCGTTTGGAATGGAAAGGAACTCCTGGTCATTCTACCCGCAGTGTTATTTCGTACGTGAAGGCTCGGCGTATGGTCGAGAAGGGGTGTTTGGCTTATGTGCGCGATTCCAGTGTTGAGGTTCCCTCTATTGATTCGGTGCTCGTGGTTCGTGAGTTTCCTGAGGTCTTCCCTTCAGACCTGCCGGGGATGCCACCCGATAGGGACATTGATTTCTGCATTGATCTGGCTACAGGCACCCAGCCCATTTCTATTCTGCCGTATCACGTGGCCCCGCCAGAGTTGAAAGAGTTGAAGGAACAATTGCAGGATTTTCTTGGGAAGGGTTTCATTAGACCCAGTGTTTCTCCTTGGGGTGCTCCAGTATTGTTTGTGAAGAAAAAAGATGGTTCGATGAGGATGTGCATTGACTACCGGCAATTGAACAAGGTTACAATCAAGAATAAGTACCCACTGCCGAGGTTTGATGATTTGTTCGATCAGCTTCAGGGTGCCAGGGTATTTTCAAAGATAGAATTGAGATTTGGCTACCATGAGTTGAGGATTAGGGCATCCTATGTCCCTAAGAAAGCTTTCTGCACTCGGTACGGGCATTACAAGTTTTTGGTCATGTCGTTTGGGTTGACGAATGCCCCAACAACTTTTATAGACTTGATGAACCGAGTGTGCAGGACTTATTTGGACTTGTTCGTGATAGTCTTCATTGATGATATATTGATATACTCCCGCAGTCAGGAGGAGCACGAGCAACATCTCAGAAGTGGTTCTTAAGACTCTGAAGGATAGTCAGCTATATGCAATGTTTTCGAAGTGTGAGTTTTGGTTGAGTTCAGTTGCATTCCTGGGTCATGTCCTATCAGCAGAGGGTATCCAGGTTGACTCGAAGAAGATTGAGGCAGTCAAGGAATGGCCTAGACCAGCATCAACTACAGAGATTCAGAGTTTCTTGGGATTGGCAGGCTATTATAGTCGGTTCGTGGAGGGGTTCTCATCTGTTGCAGCCCCGATGACCAGGTTGACCCAGAAGGGTGCCCAGTTCAGATGTTCGGACGAGTGTGAGGCGAGCTTTCAGAGCCTCAAGACAGCTCTAACTACGACATTGGTATTGGTTTTGCCCACAGCTTCAGGGCCTTATAAAGTCTATTGCGATGCTTCCCGTATTGGTCTTGGTGCAGTGTTGATGCAGGATTGCAAGGTCATTGCTTATGCTTCGAGGCAGTTGAAGATTCATGAGAAGAACTATCCAGTGCAGGATTTGGAGTTGGCAGCCATTGTCCACGCATTGTAGATTTGGAGGCACTATCTGTATGGCGTGGCGTGTGATGTGTTCACGGATCATAAGAGTCTTCAGTACTTGTTCAAGCAAAAGGATTTGAATTTGAGGCAGAGGAGATGGTTGGAGTTGTTAAAGGATTATGATATTACCATCTTATATCACCCGGAGAAGGCCAATGTGGTGGCTGATACTTTGAGTAGGAAGTCAGCTAGTATGGGCAGTCTTGCTTTCATTCCGGTCAGTTAGAGGCCGCTTGCTTTGGATGTTCAGGCTTTGGCCAATCGATTTGTGAGGTTCGATATTTTTGATCCTAGTCGAGTGTTGTATTGTACGGTCGCTCGTACTTCATTATTGGAGCGTATCCGTGATCGGCAGTTTGATGATCCCCATTTGTGTGTCCTTGGAGACACGGTGCTGCGCGGAGGTGCCAAGCAGGTGACCTTATATGATGATGGTGTTTTGAGATTGCAGGGGCGAGTTTGTGTGCCCAATGTTAATGGGATTCGAGAGTTGATTTTAGAGGAGGCTCATAGTTCCCGGTACTCTATTCATCCGGGCGGTGAAGATGTATCAGGATTTGCGGCAGCATTACTTGTGGCGTAGAATGAAGAAGGATATTGTGGAATATGTGGCGCGGTGTTTGAATTGTCAACAGGTTAAGTATGAGCATCAGAGGCCTAGTGGTTTATTTCAGAGGATTGAGCTTCCCGAGTGGAAGTGGGAGAGGATCACTATGGACTTCATTACTGGACTTCTGTTGACCCGGTAGAAGTTTGATGCAGTTTGGTTCATTTTTGATAGGCTAACCAAGTCAGCGCATTTCATTCCTGTGGCAGTTTCCTATTCATCCGAGAGGTTAGCTGAGATCTATGTCCGGGAGATTGTCCTCTTTCATGGGGTGCCGGTGTCTATCATTTCGGACCGGGGCGCGCAGTTTACCTCACGTTTCTGGGTAGCAGTTTAGCGAGAATTAGGAGCCCAAGTGGAGTTGAGCACAACATTTCATCCCCAGACGGATGGGCAGTCCAAGCGGACTATTCAGATATTGGAGGATATGCTCCGAGCTTGTGTTATTGACTTTGGAGGATCATGGGATCAGTTCTTGCCTTTAGCAGAGTTTTCCTACAACAACAACTACCAGTCGAGTATCCAGATGGCTCCTTATGAGGCTTTATATGGTAGGCGGTGTCGATCTATGGTTGGATGGTTTGAGCCGGGAGAGGCTCGGTTGATGGGTACATATTTGGTTCAGGAGGCCTTGGACAAGGTCAGGATCATTCAGGATAGGCTTCGTACAGCTCAGTCCAGGCAAAAGAGTTATGCAGATCGTAAGGTTCGAGATGTGGCTTTCATGGTTGGTGAGCGAGTATTGCTCCGAGTGTCGCCTATGAAGGGCGTGATGAGATTTGGGAAGAAGGGAAAGCTTAGCCCTAGATTCATTGGCCCGTTTGAGATTCTTGATCGAGTGGGAGTTGTGGCTTAGAGACTTGCATTCCCACCTAGCTTATCAGCCGTGCATCCAGTTTTTCATGTGTCCATGCTTGGGAGGTATCACGGTGATCCAGCCCACGTGTTAGATTTCAGCACTGTCCAGTTGGACAAGGACTTATCTTACGAGGAGGAGCCGGTAGCTATTCTAGACCGGCAGATTCGTCAGTTGAGATACAAGGGTTTCCCTTCTGTTCGTGTTCAGTGGAGAGGTCAGCCTCCGGAGGCATCGACCTGGGATTCCGAGTCCGATACCCTCATTTATTTCCTGACTCAGGTACTTCCTTCTTCTGTCCATTCGAGGACGAACGGTTGTTTTAGAGGTGGAGAATGTGACGACCCAAAGGGGTCATCACCTATTTTATTACCCTATTCCGTACTTCTAAGGCCTCAATTTGCGTGCACAGTTCGGGCGTGTAGCGAGACAACTTAAATATGAAATTCTGTGAAAAATGCTAAGACTTGATATTAAAATGAATAAATTTGACTACGGTCAACATTTTGGGTAAACGAACCCGGACCCGTGATTTGACGGACCCGGAGGGTCCGTAGGAAAATATGGGATTTGGGCGTATGCCCTGAATCGAGTTCCGAGGACCCAAGCCCGAGAAATGAATTTTTGATTAAAATAATTAAAAATGAAATCTAATTAAAAAGTGATGGTGTCGGGCCCGTATTTTGGTTTTGGCGCCCGGTACAGGTCTTATATATGGTTTAAGCACGTTATGTAAATTTGGTTGAAATTGGATTTCTTTTGATGTGTTTCGGACCTAAAATGGAAAATTTGATGTTTTATGAAATTTGATAGGATTCATGGACTTTGAGGCTTAATTTGACGTGTATGATGTTGTTTTGGCGATTTGATCACACGGGCAAGTTCGTAGGATGTTATGTGAGTTATCTGTGAAATTTGGTATCATTCCGAGATGTATAGGTCAGCTCGGCACGTTGTTAGCGAAGTTAGAAAAACATAAAATTCCTAAGTTTGGTTCTTGAGGTTTGGGGGTGTGATTTCGAGTTTTAGCGTTGTTTTGAGTGTTCCGAAGGCTTGAGCGAGTCTGTATTATGATTTGGGACTCGTTGGTATATTTGGATTAGGGCTCGGGTGGGCCCAGGTGCCTTCCGGGCACCAAACGGGGGCTAAAAACCAGCAAACGCAGCTGCTGGTGCACCTGCTCTGGTGTGACCGCAGGTGCGGTTGCACAGCATCGCAGGTACGAGACCGCAGGTGCGATCACCAGTGGACTGGCCAGCCAACGTAGGTGGGGAGCATTTCTCGCAGCTGCGAGACCGCAGGTGCGGTCTCCTCTTCGCAGGTGCGATCCCGGACCCCCTAGCCCAACTCCGCAGGTGCGAGATTCTTCTGGCAAGTGCGAGACCGCAGGTGCGGTCCCCAGAACCGCAGGTGCGGTCCCCAGAACCGCAGGTGCGAGTTCACTGTTCAGGCTGTGAGTTTTAAATACGGGTTTTAAACCCATTTTCCTCATTTTTCATCTTCTTCCTTAGGATATTTCCTCCATTTTTAAGAGCTTTCGACCAGGTCTTGTAAGGTAAGTAAATTCCACCCGTAAATTTGTTTCATGCATGCATCCTACCTAATTAACTACATAAACTAGTGCAAAAATTCAAGAAAATGGGTAGTATCCTAGAACTTGTGATCACTATAGGCTTTTATGTGAATTGGCCATGAAATCAAGTGAAAATTGTATATTAATGATCCTTAGGCTTTGGGTGAGTGTTCCCTTCAAGAATTACAAGAATCCGAGCGAGCAGGCCCGGGGTTGAATTTTTGATAAGTTTGAAAGAATGCTAGGAAATGGATAATTAGTCCAAATAATTGAATCCTTGAATTCTTATTGATATACTCGAGTTGATTATGTCTAGATAATACCATTCCGGAGTTGAATTCTAAAGGAAAGGCGGTGTTAGAGGGTTGATTGCTATACTTTCGACCCGAGGTAAGTGTTTGGTCTAACCTTAGCTTGAAGGAATAGGAGTTGACTATAATTTCCTACTTTCTAATTGTCAAATACAATGTATAGGCATGGTGACGAGTATCTATACATTGGTGTCTAGCATGACCGTGAGTCCTTATATTGTGAATATTCTGATTTTGTGGTAATTTCCATGCTTAATTGATGATTTTTATATGTTGTGAAGAATATGTGAAGGGAATTGTAATCTTTAAACTCTGTTGGAGCATTGGCTCAGATTGTAATACGAATGATGAAGATATATGAGATAATTGTATCCTTTGGAGCATTGGCTCAGATTGTAATACGAATGATGAAGATATATGAGATAATTGTATTCTTTGGAGAATTGGCTCAAGTAATAGAGTAAGTTATGAAATGAAGTGTAAGAAAGAGAAAGAGCTACTAAAATATACCCTTGCCGGGTCATTGTTGCTTTTGATATTGTCTCCCTTATTGGGATGTTGAGATTAGTGGTATTGTTCCCTTGCGGGATTTAATTGTTTAATTGATGTTCCCTTGCCGGGATTTCTATTTTATTCTACTTACTCCCTTGCCCTTGTTTGTGATTGCTGTTTGGGTGAGGAATAGTGTAAAAGCACGAAGGGTGATGCCGTGCACTGTTTGATATTGTGAGGAAGAGTGTTAAAGCACGAAGGGTGATGCCGTGCATTGTTTAATCCCTTGCCCTTGTTTGTGATTGCTGTTTGGGTGTTATTATTTCTATTCTGTTTACTCCCTTGCCCTTGTTTGTGATTGCTGTTTGGGTGAGGAAGAGTGATAAAACACGAAGGGTGATGCCGTGCATTGTTTGACATTATGAGGAAAGAGTGTAAAGCATGAAGGGTGATGTCGTGCCTTACGATGTACCATTCCGTACCGATACTCATTGATTATACAGTGAGGACGAGAGTAAAAGCACGGAGGGTGATGCCGTGCCATGATTTACATTGATTACATTATACATTGCATAGTGAGGCCGAGAGTAAAATCACTAAGGGTGATGCCGTGCCATGATATACATTGATTACATTATACAGTGCATAGTGAGGACGAGAGTAAAAGTACGAAGGGTGATGCCGTGCCATGATTTACATTGATTACATTATACAGTGCATAGTGAGGACGAGAGTAAAAGTACGAAGGGTGATGCCGTGCAAGTTTGTGATTTCTTGTCCTTTTTGATATGCTGGCTTTGTTTGTTATTTTCCTTGTTGAGATTCCTTATATGAAACTGTTATCTCCCAGCAGCATGTTCCCCTTCCTTTATTAATTGTTTCTCCCAATATTTCTTATCCGTTGTATATATGTATATCTATTTATTTGAATTGCACAGGTTTATTTGGTAGTCTGGTTCTAGCCTCGTCACTACTTCGCCGAGGTTAGGCTAGGCACTTACCAGTACATGGGGTCGGTTGTACTGATGCTACACCTGCACTTCTTTATGTTGTGCAGATTACGTAGCCGGACCCGGAGGACATCATTAGTAGGAGTGTCTTCCAGCTTATCCTAGAGGCTTCAAGGTATACCCGCTGGCGTTCGTGGGCCTTGGCGTCTCTCCCATCCCTATGTCTTCGCTTCTGCCTTGTTTTTCCTCTAGTTTCAGAGACAGTCATGTATTTCCTTTCAGACTTGTATTTAGCACTCTTATAGACAGTTCGTGAGTTTGTGACTCCAGGTTTTGGGAAATTTTGCGTCGTTGTATTATGATTGTCTTTACTTAGCTAGAAACCGTATTTATTCCGCTGATTAATTGCGAATTGTTTTAGCTTATTCTGTTAAATTGAGATTATGATGCTAGTTTAGCTATACACGTTGGCTTGTCTAGCGAGTTCAACGTTAGACTCCATCACGACCCGATGGTGGGATTTCGGGGCGTGACATGAGGATTTACCGCAAAAGTGTTGGTTGCAGATGCGACAATTTGACTGCAAATGCGGTATAGCTGGGCAGAGTTATATAAATCGAAGTTTTGGTTCTTTCTCCATATTTTGAGATGTGGGACTCGGTTTGAGGCGATTTTTGAAGAAAATTTCATCATAAAGATTGGGGTAAGTGCTCTCTACTTAGTTTTGATTATATTTCATGAATCTATCTTCATTTTTTGGCAATTGGTGGATGAATTTGAAAGAGAAATTGGGGGTTTTGGACTAAAATTTCATAATATAGATTTTTGAGTTTTGAACATCGAATTGGAGTTCGAATTGAGTGAAACTAGTATGGTTGGACTGGTGATTAAATGGGTTGTCGGATTTTGTTAGTTTTGTCGGGTTCTGAGGTGTGGGCTCGGGTTGGGCTTTTTGGCCGATTTCGGGTTTTGATTCAAGATTGATCTTTTCTGATTGGGATTGGTTCCCGTAGCCTTGTTTAATGTATTTGAGTTATTTTTGGTTAGTTTCGAGCCGTTCGAAGGTCAGAACGCGCGTGATCGCATCTTTGGAGCATCGCTTGGCTTGTTCGACATTGGTATTGGCTCTTTCGAGGTAAGTAACTCTTCTAAACTTAGTGTTGAGGGTATGAAGCACCGCAATATGTGTTATGTGATTGGTATTAAGGTGAAGCACATGCTAGGTGACGGGCGTGTGGGCGTGCACTTGTGAATTGGGACTCTATTATTCCCATGGCACTGTATAGTGGCTCTATTTTGTTGATATCTGTGTTCTCACAATGCAATAAAGTAATTGAGTTGTTAATCATGCTAGATATCATGTTTAGGCTTTATGCCGATACTGTTGAGACCTATAGTGGCCGTTTCTTGCTGTCATTTCACAAATTTCGTTGATATTTTGTACTCACTCATATTCATGCATTCATAGCATATCTCAGTCTCAGTTGTTATTATTGATAAATCATATTATTGTTGTCGGGCTAGTTTCATGACATTGTGAACCTGTGAGCGAGACTGGAGAGATTGATGACTGAGTAAAGCCGAGGGCCTGGTTGTGAGGTTATTGATACCATAGGACGTGAGTTGTCCGTGCAACACGTGAGTTGTTCGTGCAGATCCAGACATTGATAATATAGCACGTGAGTTATCCGTGCGGATCCAGACATTGATATTATTGCACATGAGTTGTATGTGCATCACATGAGTTGTCCGTTCGGATTATAGCGTTTGGTCTGTAGGAACCACTCCGGAGTCTGTACACCCCTAGTGAGCGCAGGTACCTACTGAGTGCGAGTGCAGAGTGTCGAGCGATTGGGAAGATTGAGTGACTGTGAGGGCTGAGTGGCTGTGAGGACTGTGTGCCCGAGAGGACTGAGTGACTGGGAGGACTGAGTGAATTGATAATCTGAGACTATGCATAGGGTTTTATTACTTAGTCGCATCGCATTTGACATGCGATGCTTTTTCCTCCTGCTGTGTGGTAACATGACTTCCCACATATATTGACATATGGGTATAGAGAGGTGTTTTGGATTTGTTATTTGGAAAGAAAATAAAATTTCTTACTTATTGTTGAAAGGATTTTGGGAAAAATCACAGTTTTCGACCTACCTGTATTTTTGACATTTTTGACAAAATATTTGTGTTTTCACTGAGATATTTGAAAAGCATGTGTATTTCTTTCTGGAACTTTGAACAAGTTGAGCATTTTACTTCTGAGACTCCCCTTTTATTACTTGTATTATGCTGTTGTGAATTGGTGTAGAATACTGGTATTGGACCGACCTTGTGATAACTCGTCACTGCTTTCAACCTAAGGTTGGGTTTTGTTACGTACTCAGTACATGGGGTCGGTTGTACTGACACTACACTTCTGTACCTTGAATGTAGGCTGCTGATGTTGCTGCGTTCGATGGGAGCTGGATTGAAGATGTACCTGCGTCCCGGTTTTAGCTACCCTTGTTCATGCTAGCTTTAGGTCTATAAAATGTTGTTTATGTACTTTTCAAACAGACGTTGTATTTAGTTTGTTTCAGCTTTGTAAACTCTATTCTTAGAAGCTCATGATTTGTACTACTAGTCCTTGGGAAATGTATAGGTTTCAAATAATTTCTTTCATTTAAT
Organism: Nicotiana paniculata; assembly: GCA_005239505.1. Lineage (NCBI taxonomy): Eukaryota > Viridiplantae > Streptophyta > Magnoliopsida > Solanales > Solanaceae > Nicotiana > Nicotiana paniculata. Next base: position 17,258 of record ML320570.1, read on the forward strand.
AATTTTATTAATTTAATTGGAAATGGAAAATTGTTAAATTGGATTACCTAGTGGGTAGGGGTTAGTTGCCATCATGTTCTGTGGTTATTTTTGGGTTATGATAGATTGGTACCAGAGCTCTAGGTTCATAGGCTTTACAAATCATGAGAAAGTGTATAGTAGAGTCTTGCGGATCGGTATGATGACGTCCATACCTATCTTCGTGAGGTTACATGCCATTTAGGACATACTTCCCATCTTTCTTTCCTTATCGTGTGTCATTGATTCAGTTTGAAGCGCAACTCTTTGAATTACTTCCACACATTTGTATGCGCACATAAGCGCTCGGTATCGGCTATGCATCGATGACTTATGATTCCATGGAAGAAGTGCGAGTTGTGATTTTGGTATGCTGATGATGGGCCAGTCTGAAGGACTTAAGGCTGGGTGTTGACTATAGCCTGAACGCAGAGATTTTGATTGTGTGAGCACGTGCTTTTGAGACGTATATGTCCGTTGGTGTCCCAATTAGTGGGATTTGTGATTTGATGACTGTGTGGTGAGTATGATTCGACTGCGAGATTGTGTTCGGATTGATCGAATGTGATGAGAAGGGTTTACTTGAGATGTAACAAGGACTAATGGGTTTTTGATTTCTGTCTTGATTTGGCGTATGGCCTTGAGTTATGGGTGTGTTGAGAGATATCTCATGTTGTTTAGTTCTGGGGTGAAGTAGATTTTCATGTTGTGATATGAGTTCAGACTCAGGAGGATTAAGGGGTTGCTTAATAGTTATGACTGTAGAAGGGTATAGAAGGATGTCAGTTTGAGGCTAAGCAGGTGGGTTATCTGTTGTGGGATGCCCTGAGGTTGTGCGGTCCTTATTTTGTGTTGTTGAGAGTTCTCTTTTATCAGTGAATTATATGTAGTGCAATATGAGTTTTGATCGCTCGTAGAAGTTGGCTTGACTGTTACGAGGATGAATGTAAGATTTTCAAATGATTGAAGTATTATATGGTTTGTGTTACATGAGCTTAGGAAGGATTTAGTTGAATTTCACTGCGGAATTATAGCAGTAATAGAGTATGGTCATTGTGAGTTATTGTGTGTTCTAACCTATGGCTTGGAGCCAATTGGATAAGTTGCTATGCATAAGTTAATTGCACGATTATGTGTTTTATTGGTTTCAGTTTGAGGCATATCGGTGAATCAGTTATGACTGGCAGAGGTTGAGTTCGAGGATGAATCGAGTAAAAGAATTTCTGGATATGGGTTGTATTATGTTTTTGGACATATGGTAAAAACTGAATTATTGAGTTGTTATCCGTAAAGAATGTATGGTGCATGGAGTAGGGAATTAACTTGGTTTCTTAGGAGTGTGGATTACTTCTTAGGGTGTTGGTGTGAAAATGGGGCATATGTCATTCGATATGTTTGATCAGTTTAATTGAGATTTGAGTAAAGTGGATGACACTCGAGAATGGTTATAATGTATTCAAGATTTATATGTAACTATAGAGAATCTTCAGGATGCGTAATTGGCTAACAACTGAGATTTATATGGGAGGGTGTCAATACATGTGGCATATCTATATCATTATGGATTCTACATATGAGTATCGAGAAGGTGGAGGTAATGGCTTTAAATTCGCAGGAAGTCTCTTCCGAGTAAGAATTTTGGTTGTGGTACTTTTGGGATACTCAAATAGGGAATTCAGTGGCTTATATGCCTTAAGGCGGCGTGATTCTATGATAAAGTTTATGGGGCAAGTTTTGGTCAAGGTTAGTAGTGTTCTAGAAAGGAAAGGTATCAACTCGAAGGCAACTCGGAGAATGAGGACAGCTTGGTAACGAGTTGGATCAACACGACAACATATGTGATTGGCTCTTTTGGTTATTATGATGTAGTGAGTTTCTACAAGTGTTTCGTGGCAATGATCTTGGGTTTTTTGCGACTTGCGTAGCTTGGTTGGGTTAGAGGGATTCAGTCATGCCGGGCTGGTTTTGTGCAAATGGGATTCAGAAAGTTCTTGATGGTTTCTACCACGGTTAGAGATGTATATTTCCTACTGGCGTGATGATCATGTGAGGTATAGTGATGTTTTCCTGGATGGGATTAAATGGGAAGTTCTTGGCTAATTAAGTATGCAGTTGCTTGTGACTCGAGTGGATTACGAAGTTCTTGTATTTTTCGTATGATGGCATGGTATATACGGTGTGTTGTGTAGGATTGAGATTTACATGTGTAAGGTCACAGTTCAGTTTGGAAGGGGAGGTCATGAATCCTTAGGCAGCATGGACGGTTTCAGAAGACTAGGTAAATGATATTAATATTTGGCATTACTTGATGAGGGTATACATCTCATAAGTGGTACTGTGTTTTGATTTATGGATACTTCATTGGCATTGTGGCACTCTCCTGGTTGGTCGACGGCTGATATTCAATTTTGATTTTGTAAAGACCAGTAAAATCTTTTTGTTTAAAATAATGCCCGAATGAGTCCCCGAGTTGTTTTATTATGGAAAATTTTAAAACGGACCTAATTTGAGTAAAAGTACCCCGGAATTTGAAAGATGAATTTTTTCAAAAAGTAGGCGCATGCGATCGCATAACGTGTATGCGGACCGCATAATGGTCGCATACATAGGCAAAATCACTGCCCAATTTGATGACAACTATGCGGTCCAAAATGCGATCGCATGTTGGTTCTGCGGACCACATAGTTGTCGCATTCTTGCCCATTGATTTTGGTGGGGGAGGTTATGTGACGCACTATGCGATCTCATTACGTGTATACGGACCGCATAATGGTCGCATACATGCACAATGTGTTTTAAACTTTGGCTCATCTTGAGGGCCATTCTGCGGTTGTCTCTGCAGGCCGCATGTCAGGAATACGATCACATTCCTGACCACATTCTTGTGTCGGGCTCCTATTTTTCTAATATTAAAACCCGACTCCAGTCCATTAAACTGAATAAAATTAGAGAGAGGGGAGATAGGGTTCTTGAGAGAGAAAGCTTCATCTTTATCAGTTGGATTTTCAAAGTCACTCAGGCCTTGAAATTTCGAGTAATCATCTTCTTCCTCATTCTAACAGGTAAGAATCCCCAAACCCTTTTCATTAGTTTTCAGGTTTTAAACAAAAGGGGACTCTCATGAATTGATTCTTGAAAATGGAGGTCAAACCCATGCATGCATGTGAGTAAAACTTCTTAACCTAGCAAAAAGGGTGAGGGTTGGGGTAAGATTCACAAAGAAGGGTTGGTAATCTAATGGGGTCACATAACATTCGATAAAATGCTTAAAAAGAGTTCAAATGGTATGTATGATTTCCAATTCTGAGTTGAATATGTTTAATTGTGAACTAGATTGGCGGTACTAGTCGGTCCGGTGATTTGTGAGTAAAAGTTAAAAAGGAATTTTGACCCCAGGTATGTATGGCTAACTTTAACCTTTGTGGAATCCTCTTGTTGGGTCCGAGTATACGGTATGTGTACCTCGTTAGAAAATATGTGAAGTGATTGATCAAATGTGTTAAGACGTAAGATTCTATTCTCTAGTTATCCTAGTTGATTATCATACTACCGTGCTATATGAGGTTATGAAAAGTGTTTTGATGTGCCTATCTTATTATGTGCAAAGCTCGTAAAAGCTCGAGGGTATCGATATGAAAGTATGTGTTAATGAATGTAAGAATGTTAATGTGCCAAAGTGTGGGAATGTATATGATGGCTAAAACCGTGTGTGGTAAGTAATGAAAAAGGGTATTGTAAAATGATGTAAATGAGTTTAACGATAATGGCAACACCGTGTACATGAATTACTTCTTGGTGAGAGTCATTGTGCCTTGAGCTCAAATAGCGAATTGTTGATATGAACTTGTGTTCCTTGAAAGGAAGAATTCTTGTGAATTGATTGTTTGTGGTTGTTGTTACGAAATATGATTGTCGGGTGGGATCGGGTTGCGCACCGCAACACGAACTAATAAGGATAATGAGATGTGAGGTAATAAGGATGGCCGAGGTAATAAGGGTGGCCGAGGTAATAAGGGAGGTCGAGGTAATAAAGATGGAATGTGATCATTATCACCATTGAAATGAAAATCTATGAAACTTGATGAGATGTGAGGTAATAAGGGTGGCCGAGGTAATAAGGGAGGTCGAGGTAATAAAGATGGAATGTGATCATTATCACCATTGAAATGAAAATCTATGAAACTTGATGAGATGTGAGGTAATAAGGGTGGCCGAGGTAATAAGGATGGAATGTGATCGTTATCACTATTGAAATGAAAATCTGGGAAACTCTTGAATATGGGGATGATGAAAGGGGAAAAGGAGAGATTGTGAAACTTGTTGATTTTTGTTGCTTCTTTCCACGTGCATTGATTGATTGGTTCTATTACTATTTCTCACTCTAGTATTGTTTGATTGTAGTTGGGATAAAGTTTGTTCATACATACTAGTACTATTCCACAGTACTAACATCCCTTTTGCCGGGGGCGCTACATTTTCTTATATGAATGTAGGTGGTTCTACAACAGGTAATTCAGCCCACCGTCGGTACTTCCTCCTCTCCTTTCCGTCAACTAATCCGGTGCGACCCGCTTCTTCCCGGGGCCACGTGTGGCTCATGTCGCCTTATTTTGAGTTATTGTGTAGTGGAAGGTATAGCCGGGGCCTTGTTGCCGGCATGTATTATATAAATCTTTTGTATTCGTAGAGGCTCCGTAGATACAATGTGGGGAATGTACATATGTATTTTGGGTAAGTAATGGTACGGTTCGGAATTGTGATCCACGTCATTAATGTTGTATAAAATTTGTAAGCCTTTGACATCATATGCTGGAATTGATAAAAAGTAGGAATGAATTCAAGTTGTAAGTTTATGCTTAAGTTATAAATGGCTATTTCACATGAATAATGCATATTGAAATCATGGGGTGACGCGTGGGATAGGAAAGTCAAATCAGGTTCACTTGACCGGGTTCATTCGGTTAGGCGCCGGTCTCGCCCCTGGATTTTGGGGCGTGAAAAACTTGGTATCAGAGCCTAAGGTTTTTAAAAGTGTCCTAGGATGTCTCGGAGCCGTGTATAGTAGATCCCTTCTTGTCGATGTGTTGTCGACCACATCTATAATTAGGGGTCTACATGGACATTTTGGAAACACCTTTTTCATTGTTATTCTATATCGTGCGGTGAAGTGGAAAGTGAAAATATTCTTGTCTAACTCGTGCTCTGTTCCAAAATTTTCAGTAATGGCACCAAAGAAGAGAGCTCGACTCGTCCTAGAGGCCAATGCCACCCCAAGTGTGGCTGTGAATTCTGTACCCGATGGTGCGGGTGAGAGCAAATCCCCGACTTTGAATCCACCTGGATTTTCTATTCCAGACTAGAGTGTACCTATTCCTGCTGCGGCGGAGTGTGCTGCAACCCCTTCCGCTGGTATTCCTGATCCTTCTTTGGTTCCAGCTTCAGGTCCCGGTACTTTCGATGGGGATCTCAGGGGAGCTATTTATATGTTGACTCAGTTAGTGATTGCTCAGGCCCAAAGATCTCATGTTTCCCCTGCGCCCTCTAGTGGACAGAGGGATTCCGTCGGTTCCAGAGTCAATCAGTTTCTGCGGTTGGTCCCTCCAGAATTCTCAGGTATTGATCTAGAGGCCGATCCACAGGACTTTCTAGATGATATGTACAAGACGCTTCGGGTTATGAAGGCTACAAAGACAGAGGGGGCTGAGTTAGCATCTTATAGGCTGAGAGGAGCGGTGTATTCATGGTTCGAGATGTGGGAGAATTCCCGTGGGGAGGTAAGTCCTCCGGCGAGATGGGATGAATTCATTGATGCTTTCATGGATCACTTCTTGCCTGCCGAGACTATGGTAGCCCGTGCTACGGAGTGTGAGGTTCTGAAGCAGGGTAATATGAGTGTGTGGGAGTACCACATGGAGTTCGTGAGGTTTTCCAAGTACGCTCCTCAGTTGGTATGGACTATGGATGCCAGAGTTCGACGGTTTGTTTAGGGAATCAGTCCCTTGGTTGTGAATGAAGCTGCTACAACTGCCTTTCACTCAGACATGAATTATGGTAAGATAATGGGATTCGCCCAGGCCACAGAGGCTAGAAAATTGAAGATAAGGTCGGAGAGGGAGAGTATTAGCAGGGCTCGGTCAGCGGGCCACTCGGGGAGTTTAGTTGGAGGAGGGAGACCAGTTCAGGGGAGAGGACCATCAGGGCCATCCCAGTCTTATGATCAGTCCTCATCCAGTGCACTGCCATCAGTGCACCGTTATCAGCGGAGCAGTCGTAGGGGACCAGGATCAGAAAGTAGGGGGCCCCATCAGTCCGGTTGTCGAGGAGGGAGGTTCCAAAAGTAGAGGAGGGCTCCGCGCCCTAAGTGTGGGAGGTTCCATACCGAGAATTGTTACCTAGATATCCCGGTTCGAGATCATATGAGTTGCACAAAATTCCAATATGCGTGGGCACAAAGATAAGCCAAGTATTCATGACAAGTGGCAGAACAACCAAAAAAAGTAATTGCTTGCGTTTAAAGACATATGAGAAAGCACGGAAGGAGTTATTCGCTCTATGACCCAAAGTTAGTTACGTTATGAACGCACTTAAGATTTCAGATTATTATCTATGCAGCATATATGTTGACATTCTTACAACTATAGGAGACTTCCGTATATCGTTAAAAGAAAGAATCGAGTCCATGTTAGAGACAAAGGCTTGAATTGTTAGAAGATTATAACATGAATGTTCTCTAGCATCAACAAAATGTTACTATAATAACTAATACACTGGATTGTAGATTGGAAGACAACTTAAGCCTACTTAAAGGTTGAGTGAGAAGAGGAAGCTCGAGAGTTACATCAGCTAAGTAAATTAGGAGCCTGGTTATTAAGCCCATAAGATTATAAAAATCGTGACTCAATTATTGCTGAATCACTCTTAATAGTAGAATTACAAGAGAGATAGTACAACGACCATATTCTCTAACATCTCTACAATAAGCTAGTTACAAGAGTACCAACCTTAGAGATAACAAAATATTGAGTGGAGATGACATGCTAAATATGTGCACCCACTGTTGCGGGACTCTGATACACCACGGGGGAGAGGGAGCATCATTTTTACCATTAGAGTAAAGAACACAAACAACAGTAGTGTCGTGATTTATAATACTGTAGAAATAAGAAGACATGATTAGAGACGAGCAACATCATGTGGCCGTTACTTCAAAGATGATTGCGGATTATAAAGTATAACATGGATGAACGACTCTCTAGATCAACCGTCCAGTTCAAAAGTGTTTGTTAGGAAAAGGTACGCTAAAAAAAGAAAGGTGCTAGCTTTTACAGAAGTACCACAATTTAAAAGATCAAGAATATGAGTGAGCTAAGATGACAAGTCAAGTCTAAAATTGCGAGACCGGAAAAAGTCAGGAGACTCGAATACGAGGTTGAGAAGTTGAAGTCTATCCTAAATAATTACTTCTTCAAGAGGAGTAGAAATATATGTATATCTCTATACAAGGTGCGACAAAAGGGTTGAATAACAATGTTATAAGTACCAAGTTGATAACGAAGCTTATGAAAAGTAAAGCGAGAACTATGAGAGTCAATGTGAGGATTGTATTTAGTTCTAAGGGCGTTAGAATAAATAGTATACAATGGATAAGGTCGTAGAATAAAAATTCCTAAAGTACGAACATATGGAAGTCATAAACGACTAGGTATTCCTAAAGATGTCGCCTACAAAAGGCATCATAGGATCAGGTAAGAAGGGAAAGCTTAGCCAGAGATATATGGGGCTTTACTGAGTCATTCGATGGATAGAAAAAGTAGCTTATTAGCTTGGATTGCCTCTAGAGATAGAGTCGGTCAATTTTTCATGCTACATAGATGTATTTGAGACCCTTCTCGGATTGTCCCAGTAGATGACGTTCAGATTACAGAGGGTCTAACCTATGAGGAGATTCCCGTGGCTATTTTAGATCAATAGATTCGTAAGTTAATGATAAAAATGTAGCCTCCATGAAGGTAGTATAGAGAAATAAGAGTGTTGAAGAAATAATGTGGGAGGCCATAGAAGAGATGAAATCCAAATACCCCACATATTTCAAACTGAAGATATGGTTCGAGATGGGATATTACAGCACAACCAGTTCAAACCATTAGGTCGTGACGTGAGCTCTTATTTTTGACTTGCACTACTTATGATTGATGGTTGTGTGAGGCCACGTGTTGCTATTTATAGGCATTGTACCTGTGTGGCATGTGTAGTATATTTTCTGGATGCATGCAGGTTGGTTTTAGTCCAGTGTACAGAGGAGAATCTGGCGGAATTTTCGCAAGTCTCTAAGAATTAACATTTGAGGATGAATGTTCCTAAGGAGGGAGGGTTATTACACCCAGTACTTCCATATTGGAATGCATCTTAAGTGAATCAATATAAGATAGAGTGTTTAAGGACCTTTACAAAGATAATGATGATTTAACACAGGTGTTACGAAAGTATTGTGAGGGTTGGAGGCTAAATGAATCAAAGATGTTATAACCCGTACTTTCAGGTTAAAACTAGGAGTGCTTAATATGTTAAGGAGGTCATTTTTTAAGTTACTTGAATCATAATATTTGTATGCTAAGTTTGATGTCATACAAATTCTAAAACAAAAGCCAACAAAAGTTGTTGCAAAATACGTTAATCTTACTAAAATTTGGGTCTAATTTCACTAATCTTTGATCTCAAGCAAATTTAAGATATATAAGTCTACTTTGGAACGCATTAAACCGTCGTCGATACAACATCAAAGTACAAAGATATTCATATTTTGTAAGACTACACAAGCAGCCCCTATGGGACCCACTTAGGACGGTGTAGATATTAAATATATATGAAACTCCTACAACCCGTTTTAATATGTATTTTTCAGTATTTACAGACCCAAAATACACCTAAAATCCTCTCGAACAAGTTCATGAATATCCAAGAACGAATCCATATGTTCTTATCCACAATCAACATTAAAGATTAGCTTAGGTGAGGGATAAAGCTTTTATGGTGTTGCAGTGGCATTAATGGTTGCTGTGATCCAAGAGGATATCGAGTTTTAGCTGCTGTATAAGGAAAGTATATTATCTCCCTGCTTGTGCTTAAGTTTATTCAAGTGTTGGTTGAGTTATTTGAATGAAAAACTACAAGCTAGTGCTTGAAATAGCATGAGGTGTTGTTGTCTATTTGCTGGACTATTTGAGGCTGTGTATATGGTTTGTTGTGGTTAAAAATTGTGAGAAATAATTTGATTATGTTATGGATGTTGTTGTTAAGCTTATCTATGTGTTAATTAAGTAAATTGAAGAAGAAAACATGAAAAACAAGAGATTGACGAAAATGGTTAAGGTGCTAGGCGTATTGACTATTTTTGAAGATTATTCTTATAATGTTTAAGGATGAAAATGATATGGTAGGAATAATTATGATGTTATAGATGTTTTAGGTAGATTCATGGAAAAGGAATTGGATTCGAATTATATTTTGTTAATCGTAAATCGAGCTTGCTGCTCAAAATGGGTTTTGAAGTAATCTGAATGCTTATTGCGGATATTATTGTTGTTATTTGGGAAGTTTGATGACTATTAGTCACTTATGGGATGTAGTATAAAAAAAGGAGGTGTTTTTCGTTTTCTTGTAGAATATTGTTGTTGAAGTATGAGAGTTACAACGCTTATATGATGACGACGAAGTCGTCTTACTCATTGTAGACATAAGAAGATCATATTGAGTTTGGTTGCCGATTGGAGAGAAGATTTCAAAGGTATGTTAAGTCTGAACCTTTCCTTCATTTTGGCATGGTCTTGTAACTAAACACATTTTATAACAAGACATAAAGAGATGTTCGTACTCCCGAATTCATGTACATTATCCTAGTCTCATAAGTTATAGTATTCTCCCTTATTGGGACTTTATATTCAGTTAAGTATTGTCTTCTTTCAGTCGAGAGCAGAGAGTCTATATATATACATATATATATATATAAACAATATTACAATATTTTTACCACCGCTGAGCTATAATCAGTGGGCAGTCCCCTATTGGGCAACCTATGATCAGATGGCAGGCTATATACCGAGCCTACCATGGCCGAGCGCCTATGAGAGAGACCAAAATGGCATAGTAGTGATTAAAATACCGATTCTAGATGGCTAGCATCTATGAGCGAGCCTAATGTGGCTGAGCAGTTACAAATACCAAGCCTAGTACGGCCGAGCGCCTATGAGTAAGACTACTAGGCCCAGAAGTTACACGTACCAAGCCTTATAGGGTCGGACAATAATTTCACTTACTATGTTAAAGAGAGTTAAGTCAGTATCAACAGGTAAGCATATCTTCAGATTATTTTTGAATCCCAGTTATTTTCAATTATTATATTGTCAGTTCAATTTGCTTTCAGTTATTCTATTACCTTATATACTCAATACATTAATTTGTATTGACATTCCTTTTGCCGGACATGCTGCATTTTATGCTTGTTGGTTTAGATAAATAAACGGGTAGACCTCCTCAGTAGGTGCTATCCAAATTCAACTTGATCGGTAAGCTCCACGTCAGTTGGAGTTCTCGGGTTTAGAGTTTTGAGTGTGTGTATGTATATATATAAAAATTATACGGGTAGGACGGGGCTCTATTCTGACCAAAATACAACAATAAGTATAGGCATGTCGACATATCCTATCAGTTAGTGCAGTATGTTGGCCTTATATGTATATTCTTTTGATTTGTCATCTGTAGTAGTTATGACCTCCTTGCCGGCCCAGCTTTATACAGCTTTATATTTTGTTCCACAAATTGTCCTGCGTTGTGGCATTGCCGGCCAAAGTACCACATTGTATGTTTAGAGCCCCTCAGTCTCAGGTTGGCATGCTCAGTCAAGTGTGGCACCGGGTGCCGGTCTCACCTCCCCAGGTTTGGGGTGTGACAGTGTGGACCACAAAACTGTTATGTGGACTTGAAATCTGCCGCACACCTATGAAGTTCAAATTCAAAACTTGGAAGACCATTTCACGGTCTATTTCTCCTCGAAGGGGTCTTTTGGAAAAAAAATTCCTGACTCTAATTTTAATAAAACACCTAAGGGGTCATTTAAGAAGGGAAAATCTGGTCCTTTGAGAGAGGGGATCATTCTAGAAAGAGAAGGAGAAGCGCCAATCTTTGCTACTCTTCCATTTCTTTCCATTCTTGGAGATTCAAGGAAGGAATCATAAAGAAACTTCTACTAAGAAGATAAGACTTCATCCGTAGCTCACATGAAATGTTCAATAGTGACTTTAAGTAAAATTTTAGTGTAAGGGCTTTTGGGGTGGTGATTTGAAGCCATAAGCCCCCAATCTTGAAATTGGGTGAATGTTAAGAATAAGAAATGAGAATGTCGGGTTGGGGATAAATTGCTAGGTATGCATGTGCTAAGGAGGTTGTTGGTTGCCCAAGGGTGATGTGAGATGGATTATTGGTATGTATGTTGGTTGTAGGATGAAGAAACTCCATTATAGGAGGTTGTAGGCAAGTATGCATATTAAGTGTTTGAAAAAATGTTCAAAAGACCTAAAATATGAGAATTCTTACTAATAATGGTCCAATTGAACTATGTTGATGTAGATTGAAGTTGTTAAGAGTAGTGGAACATCATAGGGATCCTAAGGAATGCTCGAATAAGGTATGTTTGGATAAACCTCTTCCATAGAATCAGATTACATGATTCTCCTCATACACTCTAAATATGGGCTGTCCTAGTTCGTGATCCTTTGCTTGAACTACTTCGAATATGATTGATTTATCAAATGAATATGAACTCAACCCATGTTTCAATTTCAATTACTATGCTCCCTTTTAGAAATATTTCAATGTGTTTTAATCTCTTTGCGTACTCATGTATTCGAAGCTATGATTTTCTTATTTTTCAATTAACCTTGATGTCTTATGATAAGCCATGGCAAATGAATAAATTGAGACTATGAAGATGAAATGTGGCCATTTTTCCAAAATGAGAATCATGATGTATGTCCCAAGGGACAAATGAAAAAAACTCTTTTTGTGAAATGCTTCGAATGAAATGTTTTTGGGAGTATTGTTATGTAATCGAGAAGATGCAAATTATAAATCCTATACCTAAAACTACACATGTCAGTGTAGGAGTCGATTGTGGACAAATCCCCTTTCGCACATGATGGGATTATGCCTCTTTATTGGGATGATGTATTTTATTGCTAGCACATACATGTCGATCTGCACTGCATTGTGGTGAGACGGATTAGCCTATTGGGCCAAGATCAGACGCCATGCCACGCACATGGTGGTTATATGTTCCTATGTCGGTAACTAATGATCTTCCTACCAAAAATGTTAAGGTTTATTTGAAGGTTTTACTTATCTTATGCTTTCTCTTTATATTTTAACTTGGTATTTTAAATACTATTGATTTTCCACCGACTCTATGTTTTCTCTCCTTATTTTGACATTTCATTTCATGTGAGGGTACTTAGATTCACATACTAGTACTATTCCAATGTACTAACATCTATTTGTCGGGGACGTTGCATCTTTAATGGATGCATGTGGTATGTCAGCACGCAACACAAATTCTTGATAGGAGCGTACCCTCCCTCCAACGGATTTTGGTGAGACCTTCTCTACATGGGGGGACTTATGTTGTATATACCTTTTTACAACTTTTGGGGGGTATAGTCGTGGGCTTTGTTACCGGTGCTTTCATATTTTTCTCATGTTAGTCTAGAGGCTCCGTAGATGCACCGTGGGACATGTACGTATGCGGGAAACTATAAATGTTGTTTTGTTATTTAATTACACTTATAACCGTGCACATGTATTATTTTGTTGTATCCATGAAGATACTCTTTAACGAACAAAAATCAATGTTGTACATTCCTATTTTCTTGGTTGGCTACTCGCGTTATTTCTTCTTAAATCATTCATGGATAAGGGTAGATAGTAGAAACCAAGTAGGCTTGCTTGAATGGATTACCTAGGTTGAGCGCCTGTATTACTTCCCTAGGTTGGGTGTGTGGAAAGCTTTGTATCAGAGACTTAGGTTTTAAAGTGTCATAGGATGCCTCAGATCTGTGTCTAGTAGAGTCCTTCTTATCGATGTGAAGTCGATCACATCTATAATTAGGAGGCTACTTGGAATGTCACCCTTCTTTGACACTCTAGATTATGTGATAGAGTATGATTGTAATAATGTTCTGTTAAATCGCGCGTTATTGTAAATGTCAATACATGGCGCCTAGGAAGAAGGCAAAGACTGGCCAAAGGGAAAATACCACACCAAGAGTGGCAGCTAATGCACCCCGATGCTATGGGTGAGCACACAAAGGGTGAAGACATTCCCCTAAACTATAACACCTCCTACATCTAATACTCTTGCTGAGGTTCTGATTGACAATGTACATATGCCTCCTCCAATCGATACTCCAGCTCCACCACCAACTTCATTCTCCAATCCTAGTGCTCCCAATGGAGACCTTAGGGGAGGCAACTAATTGTTGACTTAGATAGTGGCTTCCTAAGCTCAAAGATTGAATGATACATCTATTTCATCCAGTCACTAAGGGGATTCGGCTAGTTCCAAGGTGAACAGGTTCCTCCAGTTGGATCCTCCGGTATTCACGAGTACTAAGCCCGAGGAGGACCTATAAGGTTTTATTGATGAGATGCATAAGAATCTTCGTGTTATGCATGAAACTAAGGCAAAATCAGTGGAATCGACCCCTTATCGCCTGAAGGAAGTTGTGTATACTTGGTATGAGTTGTGGGAAGAGTTCCGCAAGGAAGGTGACCCCCCGACAAAGTGGAACGAGTTCATAGATGCCTTTATTGATCATGTCTTTCCTGTTGAGACTAGGGTAGCCTGTGCCACTAAGTTCGAGAATTTGAAGCAAGGAAATGTGAGCGTGTGGGATTAACACCTGAAAATATTTCATGGTATTCCCTCTACATGTTTCCCACTATAGAGGCTAGGGTGCACTTTTTTGTGCAAGGCCTTATTCCTTTGGTTATCAATGAGGCCACAACAGCTGCCTTAAATTCTAACATGTCTTATGGGAAGATGGTGATGTTTCCTTAAGCCGCGAAACTCTAGAAGTAGAAAAGTAGGAGAGAGCGAGACTTCAACAAGAATTATCGGTCTACGGGTAATTTTAATGGCTCCTATAGTGGTGGTGGTTTTGGAAGGGCATTTTTCAGGAGAGAATCATCTAAACCATCATTGTCAGTTGTTCACTCTTCAGCTAGTACACATTCATCAGGGCCCAGTCAGTAGTAGTGGGGCCGTGTTAGGCCAAGCCAGGGCAACATGGGATCTTATCAGTAGGTTCAGTCAGCACAGAACTTTCATTCATAGCAAAGACCCTCATGTTCTAAGTTTGGGAAAAAGTATCTAGGAATTTACTGCCTAGGCTCAAGTGTATTTTACGGGTGTGGTCTTCTGAGAAAATTTTTGAGAGGCTGCCCTTCATCCCATCAGAACACTAGATGTGGTATGGTGCAGCCAGCCAGTTCAGCAGCTACTACCTCCACAACACCTCCTCCGACTCGGGGTACTCAGGCATTCACAAGGCATGGTGCACCTAGAGGTGGTGCACAGGATTCAGGAGGACCCGATAGATTCTATGCTATGATCCGCCAAAGTTTAGAGGTTTCTCCAGTTGTTGTCACATGTATATTTATCGTTCAATATCATTATGTGTATGATCTTATAGATCCCGGCTCTACATTATCATATGTCACTCATTGTGTTGCTATGAAATTCGAGATAGAACCGGAACAACTTTGTGACCCATTCTTCATATCTACTATAGTTTGAGAGTCTATTATGGCCATACGATTTTATAGAGATTGTATTATCACAATGCATGGTCGGGACACCACAAGCGACCTCATTGAATTGGTGATGGTGGATTTTGATGTGATAATGGGGATAGACTGGCTCTACTCGTGTTTTGCCAAGCTTGATTATCTAACCAGAACCGTTATATTCGAGTTTCCTAATGATCAAGTCATTGAGTGGAAATGGGAAGATGTAGTACCAAAGAGTATGTTTATTTCTTACCTTAAGGCAGCAAAGATGATAAAAAAAAGATGTATCTACCACTTGGTCCAAGTTATGGACGTTTCTGCTGAGGCACTAACACTTCAGTCCATGTCGGTAGTGAATGAATTTTCGGAGGTCTTTCCTGATGAGCTTTCTGGAGTTCCACCAGATAGGGAGATT
The DNA here is from genome assembly GCA_005239505.1 of Nicotiana paniculata. Taxonomy (NCBI): domain Eukaryota; kingdom Viridiplantae; phylum Streptophyta; class Magnoliopsida; order Solanales; family Solanaceae; genus Nicotiana; species Nicotiana paniculata. Next base: position 32,529 of record ML320570.1, read on the forward strand.
GACTTCGGGATGGATGTTTTTTCGAGTACATAACCTATATAAATTCCAGCCTATAGAATGGCTCTAGTAGAATTGAAGGAACTGACAGCGCAGTTGAACGACTTACTAGAGAAAAGTTTCATGTGACCGAGTGTCTCGCCTTGGGGCGCACCAGTTCTCTCTGTAAGGAAGAAAGATGGGTCATTGAGGATGTATATCGACTATCTGCAACTCAACAAGGTCACAATCAAGAATAAGTACCTGTTGCCAAGGATATATGACCTATTCGATCAGCTAGAGGGTGCTAAGTACTTCTCCAAGTTTGACTTAGGGTCAGGGTATCACCAATTGAAGAAAAGAGTGAAGGATATTCTGAACTGAGACACTTAGTCTCTTAAAATTTTTCTTAATAGTTAGAAAAGTCAACTAAGAGTTGACTTATTGCTAAACAACCTCGGAATGTAGATTTTATGGCTCGGATAGATTCCTTAGGTGATTTGGGACTTAAGAGTGTATTCGGAATATGGTTTTGATGTCCGGTGTAGAATTAGGCTTGAATTGGCGAAATTGAGTTTTTGGCGATTTTCGGTCGGTAGTGAAAAGTTAGCTATCAGGGTTGAAATGGAATTTCAAAAGTTGGAGCAGGTTCGTAGTTTCATTTTTGGCGTGTGTGCAAATTTTCAGGTCATTCGGACGTGTTTTGGTTGGTTTCGACATCATTGGCGGAATTTAGAAATTTCAATGTTCATAAGCTTGAATCACATGTGATTTTGGTGTTTTGGCGTTGTTTTGGGTGTTTTGAAGGCTCGAGATGATTTCAGATGGTCATCGGAGGGATTGAAGTTGGAAAATGCAGCTGAAGAAGCTGCTGGTGCCAGGCTTCTGGTGTGGCCGCACCTGCGGAAGGGTAGCCGCAGGTGTGACACCGCAGGTGCGGGGTGGCTTGCGCAGGTGCGAAAAGGGGTCAGGCTGGAGAAGGTGGCAGGTGCCAGGCATGGGACGCACCTGCAGAGCCGCAAGTTCGAGATTTGGGCCTTAAGTGGGATTCCGCAGGTGCGCACTTGGGACCGCATGTGCGCACCTGGGACCGCATGTGCGGGTCCGTAGGTGCGGAGAAAAGTCCGCAAGTGCGGTTTCACTGGGTAGGAAGTATAAATACTTGCCTCCACGAATTGTTGGCATTTTTCATCACTTTTACATGTGGGTTGAGACATTTTGGGAGCAAATTGAAGAAGGATTTTGAGGGTCTTCTGTTGAGATATGTTTCTCGGACTAAAAAACTCGATTCTATATTGTTATTTAGCGGATTAGGCTTGGAATTAGTGGATTTAATGGCATAAATTGGGGGTTTAAGTCTTGGGAAATTGAGAGTCACAATTAAGGAATTTAGGGGTCAATTGTGGTCCGATTTTGATGCATTTTATATATGTAGATTCGGGGAAGGATAAAGATTCTTGTGATGTGATATCGAATTCTGAGACGTAGGCCCGGGGCTCAGGTTTGGCCAATTTCAGGAATTTTTGTTAAAATTGATAGTTGTCGATTGGGCCTTGGTCCTTTAGCGTATATTGATAATGTTAATCTTGTTTTGGTTAGATTCGGAGCAATCGAGAGCCGATTCGAGAGGAAAGAGCATTGCAGATTAGTATTTGGGCCGGGTTGAGGTAAGTAATGACTATAAATCTTGTCCTGAGGGTATGAAACCCCGGACTTCATATTTTCTCACTATTTTTGGAGTGGGGCACATGCCGGATGACGAGTGTGTGGCGTGCACTGACTTTTTTTTTTTTGCATTTGGACTTGTTCCTTTCCGCGAAAACTATTGAGTTGCGTATTTACTTTAAATCATATGTTAAATTATGTTTTAAAACTATTGCTATATTTGGGTTGTAAGCCATGTTTCGGGCCTTGCGCCGACTTGTTTAGACCCCTATGGGGATTTTTACTGATATTTCCTCACTGTGTTGACTTAAGATTTACACTCAGTCATGTTATGTTTAACTGATTTCGAAACTCAGCCTTATTTACACTATTTTGAGATATAAAATGATGTTTTGGGTCGAGTACCCCGTTTTACTGATAGCCCGAGTGGCTTTTTGAGAGTTTCTGACTGAGTGAGGCCAAGGGCCTGATTGTGAGGATATGATATGCCACGAGGTGGCTTGACATTAGCGCTTGGGCTTTAGGAGCCCCTCAAGAGTCTGTACACACCCCAAGTGAGCGCAGGTACCTACTGAGTGCGAGTGCCGAGTGACGAGTGATTGGGAGGTATGAGTGACTGTGAGGTTGTTTGAAGGGCTGATACTGAGTGATTGTGAGGTATGCTGAGCGACTGATTCTGAGTGATGATTTGCCCGAGGGGAGATTTATGATACATGTTTTGGCCCGAGGGGCTATTTATGATTTATTTCATTTTGCACTAAACTCTTTGGGTATTTTTCTTAAATTGTTGGAAAACACATTTTTCAAAGGATTTTACTGAAGTCGTTTTTTCTTTTAAGCATGTTGACTTAATGTATACACTTTTGGAATGAATAGTTGTGCTTATTGTGAATGGATGATTTGATCTTGTGCGTTTCTTACTGTTTAGACTTGATTTAGTTTCATTATTACTGAGTTGGCGTACTCACATTACTCCCTGCACCCTTGTGTTAAGATACAGGTGCTGGTACCGAGCGCTAGTTTCCTTCCTTGGTGTGGAGCCGGAGTTGGGACTTCGAGGTATCTGTTCAGCGTCCACAACATCTCTTTTCACATTTCTTATTTTGTACTTAGTTCCTCATTCCGAGTCTTGATGTATTTTGACAGTAGGGTTATTTTGTACTGCTCGTAGATGCTCATGACGGTTGACTCTAGGTTTTGGGGTAGTGTATAAACTGTTTTACTCATTTTGTTGCTTTAAACTGGTTAAGCGAAAGAAATTTTAATGAAAGATCGGAATAGTTTTGGAAATTATGAAATATTATGTCAGTATGTAATTGTTGGCTAGCCTCGTTCCTTGATAGGCGCCTCACAGCCGCCTTATGTCCGATGTGATTTTGGTGTTTTGGCTTTGTTTTGGGTGTTTCGAAGGCTCGACTAAGTTTGGATATGGTTATGGGACTTGTTTGTGTTTTTGGTTGGGGTCCCGAGGGGCTCAGGATGATTTCGGATGGTCATCGGAGGGATTGAAGTTGGAAAATGCAGCTGAAGAAGCTGCTGGTGCCAGGCTTCTGGTGTGGCCGCACTTGCGGAAGGGTAGCCGCAGGTGCGACGCCGCAGGTGCAGGGTGGCTTGCGCAGGTGCGAAAAGGGATCAGGCTGGAGAAGGTCGCAGGTGTCAGGCATGGGCCGCACCTGCGGAGCCGCAGGTGCGGGTGGTTTACCGCATGTGCGAGATTTGGGACTTAAGTGGAATTCCGCAGGTGCGCACCTGGGATCGCAGGTGCAGAGAAAAGGTCGTAGATGCGGTTTCACTAGGCAGGAAGTATAAATACTTTCCTCCGCGAATTTTTGGCATTTTTCATCACTTTTTCATGCGGGTTGAGACATTTTGGGAGTAAATTGAAGAAGGATTTCGAGGGTCTTCTGTGGAGGTAAGTTTCTCGGACTAAAATCTCGATTCTTTGTTGTTATTTGGCGGATTAGGCTTGGAATTAGTGGATTTAATGGCATAAATTGGGTGTTTAGGGCTTGGGAAATTGAGACTTATAATTAACGAATTTAGGGGTCAATTGTGGTCGGATTTTGATGCATTTTATATGTGTAGACTCGGGGAAGGGTAAGGATTCTTGTGATGTGATTTTTCTCGAATTCTGAGACGTGGGCCCAGGGCTCGGGTTTGGCTAATTTTGAGAATTTTGGTTAAAATTGATAGTTTTCAATTGGGCCTTGTTCCTTTAGCGTATATTGATGATGTTAATTTTGTTTTAGCTAGATTCGGATCAATCGGGAGCCGATTCGAGAGGCAAGAGAATCGCAGATTAGTATTTGGGCAGGGTTCAGGCAAGTAATGACTATAAATATTGTCCTGGGGGTATGAAATCCCGGACTTCGTATTTTCTCACTATTTTTGGAGTGGCGCACATGCCGGATGATGAGTGTGTGGCGTGCACTGACTTTTTTTTTGGATTTGGACTTGGTCTTTTGCACGGCAACTATTGAGTTACGTATTTACTTTAAATCATATGTTAAATTCTGTTTTAAAACTATTGCTATATTCTTGTTGTAATCCATGTTTGGGGCCTTGCGCCGACTTGTTTAGACCCCTTGGGGGCTTTTTACTGCTATTTCCTCACTTTGTTGACTTATGATTTACGCTCAGTCATGTTATGTTTAACTGATTTCGAAACTCAGCCTTATTTACACTATTTTGAGATATAAAATTAAGTTTTGGGTCAAGTTCCCCGTTTTACTGATAGCCCGAGTGGCTTTTTGAGAGTTTCTGACTGAGTGAGGCCGAGGGCCTGATTGTGAGGATATGATATGCCACGAGGTGGCTTGATATTAGCGCTTGGGCTTTAGGAGCCCCTCCGGAGTCTGTACACACCCCAAGTGAGCCCAGGTACCTTCTGAGTGCGAGTGCCAAGTGATTGGGAGGCATGGGTGACTGTGAGGTTGCCCGAGGGGCTGATACTGAGTGATTATGAGGTATGCTGAGCGAATGATTCTGAGTGATGATTTTCCCAAGGGGAAATTTATGATACATGTTTTGGCCCGAGGGGCTATTTATGATTTATTTCATTTTACACTAAACTCTTTGGGTATTTTTCTGAAATTGTTGGAAAACACATTTTTCAAAGGATTTTACTGATGTCGTTTTTCTTTTAAGCATGTTGACTTAATGTATACACTGTTGGAGAGAAAGGCTTTTCTTATTGTGAATGGATGATTTGATCCTGTGTGTTTCTTACTGCTTAGACTTGATTTATTTTCATTACTACTAAGTTGGCGTACTCACATTACTCCCTGCACCCCTGTGTGCAGATACAGGTGCTGGTATCGAGCGCTAGTTTCCTTCATTCATGTGGAGCCGGAGTTAGGACTTCGAGGTAGCTGTTCAGCGTCCACAACATCTCTTTTCCCATTTCTTTTTTTATACTTAGTTCCTCATTTCGAGTCTTGATGTATTTTGACAGTAGGGTTATTTTGTACTGCTCGTAGATGCTCCTGACGGTTGTTTCGAGGTTTTGGGGTAGTGCATAAACTGTTTTACTCATTTTGTTTCTTTAAACTGCTTAAGCGAAAGAAATTTTTGTGAAAGATCGGAATAGTTTTGGAAATTCTGAAATATTATGTCAGTATGTAATTGTTGGATAGCCTAGTTCTATGATAGTCTCCATCACGGCCGGCTTAGGATTTGGGATCGTGACACTGGTATCGGGACTTCTATGACATTCCAATCCCGATTTCGAATGAGCATATCGAAGTCCCGCCACGGTCTCGGAGCACATACCTCGATTGAGTATATCGAAGGCCCGCCGCGGTCTCGGAGCGCGTACCTGGAGAGAGTATATCGAAGTCCCTCCGCAGCCTACGCCGAGGCAGTATAAAATCGATGACCGTTATGGAAAGGCGGTATTTTACCAAGAATACATGGTTAGAGCTGATAAGGTGTTCAAAAATAGTACAAGTCCATACAAGGACATTATACAGTTGTACCAATAGTATTTCTCTGTCATAATTAGACATGTAGTATGTTGTGATTCACCTCTCATATATAAAGGGCACCCTAATCATTCTGTAACACAACATACCTACTGCAATAGAAAATGCTCTTCTTTTTTCGTGCTCAACACTGTCTCTCATCTTTATTGCTCCTCATTTAGTGTTCTTCATTTATTGTTCTTCATTATTTCTATCATCCTACCTCGAGGCCCCCCGATTCTAGTGATCTCGAGGCCCCCCGATTCCAGTGATCTCGAGGCCTAGTCTTGTGATAACTTTGGTTTGCCTATCTCATTTAAGTTACTTGCACTTATTACTTTCTAATAATCAACTAGTGTTGGAATAAATCACATATTTTTTGAACCACAAATCAAATATAATTGTTAATACCATTTTCAAGGTAAACATATATATATTTATATATATATATGAAACAAAAGATAACAACATCTCTTCCCCTTTCAAGTGCTATCTTGTAATCTTTCACTCCAACACCACAACCAACATGTAATTAACCTTAAACACAACCACAAGGCTGTTAAACATACTTTAGGTAGTAGATATACTTCGAACCCTAAACTTAACTTTTCTCACCATCATCCTCCTTCACATCACAACACCATAGAGGGGTTATTTTCCACCTTTGGCTAACTTGGATGTTGGATTATGGTGTATTTTTTTGGAATTTGTTTGGAGCCTTAGGGGAATTGTTTGGGTGTGTTTGGAGAGTGTGAGGATGGAAGGTGGTCGAAAAATGAGCAAAGATCATCCCAAAAATGAGATAAAGATAGGTGATGGTCGGTTACCGACCAAGTGAGTCCCATAGAGGCTGCCTACCCATTCTCGTGAAAATGCGAATATCTATCTACTACAATTTCATATTGACAAACAATTTAATACGTTGGAAATTAGACTCGTAGATATTTTTGGTATGTGGATGTCACGACCCCAAATCTAAACTAGTCGTGATGGCGCCTATCGTGGAACTAGGCCAACCAAATTAACACATAAAACGTAAAGGATCTTTCATTTATATCATTACTAAACTGATAATCCATAAAGGTTTCGCTTAATCATTTTTAAAACAGATAAAGCCACGCCGAATGTTAAATACAACTCCAAGATTCCGGAGTCATTGATCATGAACATCTATAAAAAATATACAAGTATGGAACATAAGCTTTATAATAATAACAGGAAGAAAGAAGGGATGCAGACGCGTGTAGCTACCTCGCTAATCTCCGAGAATCCCCGAAGCAGGTAAACAACTCACTCTTCCCTAGCACCTGAATCTGCACACAAGGTGCATGGAGTAATGTGAGTATGCTAACTCAGTAGTAATGAAAGTAAATAATGTCTGGGAACTACGAAATGCATAAAATAAGTGATCAATTCATAGTAAATACAAATCTTCTTTCACAATCACAGATACGATAATTTGAAACACTTGAAGGTCAATTTCAGTAAAATTCCCAAAAAAATGTACTTTTCAACAGTTTCCATAGAAATGAAGATAATTTAGTATAGAAATGATAGAAATCATAAATAGCCTCTCGGGAAAAAATATGTATCATAAACCGCCCCTCGGGCATATCATTGCTCGGAATCAGTCACTCAGCATGCCTCACAATCACTCGGTATCATCCCCTCGGGCAACCTCACATTCACTCATGCCTCCCAATCACTCTTCACTCGGCACTCGGAACTCGCACTCAGTAGGTACCTGTGCTCACTGGGGGTGTACAGACTCCGGAGGGGCTCCTTCAGCCCAAGCGCTATAACAAGCCACATCATGGCATCAATCACTCTGGCACTCGGCCTATCAATAACATTCTGCGGCATGCAACCCGATCCCATATCATATCCTCACAAATCAGGCCCGCGACCTCACTCATTCATTATAAATAGTATAACATGATTCGGCGCATGGCCTGATCCTATGATATCCTCACAACATAGGCCCTCGGTCTTACTCAGTCAGAAACCTCTCAAAAAGCCACTCGGGTTATCAGTAAAACGGGGTACTCGACCCAAAATATCATTTTATACCTAGAAATAGTGTAAATAAGACTGAGTTTCAAAATCAGTTAAACACAATATGATTGAGTGTAAATAATTAGTCAACACAGTGAGGAATAACAGTAAAAGCCCCCAAGGGGTCCAAACACTTGGCATGAGGCCCAAATACGACATTCAGCCCAAAACATAGTACAAAACTTTAAAACATGAAATATCATATGATTTATAATCAAATACGGAAATTGATAGTTTCTACGGGATGGACCAGGTCAAAAATCGCCCAACAGTGCATGCCACACACTTGTCAACTAGCATGTGCGCCACTCCAAAATAGCGATACAATGCGAAGTCTGGGGTTTCATACCCTCAGGACAAGATTTACAGTCAATACTTACCTCAAACCGGATGAAAATCTACTCCATGATGCCCTTGCCAATCGACTCGGCCTCAATTCGTCCCGAATCTATTCAAAATTAGATTCATATCATCAAAATACGCTAAAGGACAAATCCTACTCGAAAATAACCAAATTACATCAAAAATCCCGAAATTGGCCAAACCCGACCTTCAGGCCCACATATCAGATTCCGATAAAAATCACAAAAGTAGAATCCTTACACTCTCACGAGTTCGTACATACTAAATACATCAAAATACATCCACAAACGGCCCCTCAATTCCTTAATTTAAGTCTCCAATTCTTAAGCCCTAACCCCCAAATTTAGTCACTAATTTCTATAAATTTCACCTCTAGTCACTCAAATAACACCATAAAATGAGTTTTAGGTCCAAAAATCTTACCTCCACGAAGTTCCCTTGAATCCCCTCTTCAAATCGCTCCCACAAGCTCCAACCCGTATGAAACTTTTGATTAAATAAGCCAAAAATCGTGAAGGCTACTATTTATATGATATGACCAGTGAAACTGCACCTGCGGTCTTTCATTCGCACCTGCGGACCCGCACCTACGGTCCTAGGTGCGCACATGTGGAAATTTAATTTAAGGCCCATTCCGCATTTGCGGGCTCGCAGGTGCGGTACTCTTTCCTCTTCTGCGACTAACCTTCAGCAGCTCAAATTCCGCACCTGCGGGGTCGATTCCGCACCTGCGACCATCTATCCGCATCTGTGTAAATCATAGAACAGCAACACCATCATTCCTTAAGTGCCAAAAATCAATCCGACAACCATCTGAACTCACCCCGAGGCCCTCGGGACCTCAACCAGTGATACCCAAAAGTATTAAATGATCGCCCGAACCTAGTCGAACCCTCGGGACACCCAAAATAACATCGAAACACGAAATCAACCCATGATTGAAGCCTAAGGATTTTCAAACTTTCAAAACTCACCAACGATGCCGAAACTAACCAAACCTCGCTCGATTGACCTGGAAATTTGCGCGCACATAAAAAATGACACTACGAACCTGTTCCAACTTCTGAAATTCCATTCCGACCCCAATAGCTAATTTTCCACTACTGATCGGAAATCGCCAAAAAATCAATTTCGCCAATTAAAGCCAAATTCTACTCCGAACCTCCGAAAAACATTCAGAACACACTCCTAAGTCCCAAATCACCTAACAAAGCTATCCGAGCCATAAAAAACTACATTCCGAGGTCGTTTACCTATAAGTCAACTCCCGGCTGACTTTTCCAACTATTAAGACAACTTAAGAGACCAAGTGTCTCATTTCTCACCACGACCGCTACCCGAACCAACCAACCCGACACCACATAAATGAGCTAAATAACACATGATAAAGCAGAAACAGGGAAAACAAGGCTAATTTCACAAAACGGATCATCCTGTAACACCAATTATATTTAGAGAAATCTCAGTGACATTAGACCCAAATTTCAGTAAGATTATGAACATATCTTGCGACAAATTTTGTTAACTTTTGTTTTACAACTTGTTTGAATTAATTACTTAACATATGTATATTATATGATTCAAATACCTTAAAACATGACCTCCTTATCTTATTAAGTACTCCTAGTTTTACCTCGAAAGTACGTGTTATAATATCTTTGATTCATTTAGCCTCCAACCCTCACGATACTTTCGTAACACCTGTATTAACTTATCGTATATTTATAAATGTCCTTTGACTCTCTGAATTATGTCGATCCACTTAAGATGCATTCCATCATGAAATTACGGGGTGTAACACCCTTCCCTTCTTAGGAACATTCGTCCTCGAATGTTAACTCTTAATTGCTTTCGAAAGTCCTTCCAGAGTCTTCTATGTACGGTGGATTAAAACCAACCTACACGAAGCCAAAAATCATACTATTTCATGCCACACAGGGCCAATGTCTATAAATAGCAACACCTTGGCCATACACGACCATCAATCATAAGTACTGCAAGTCAAAAAAGAAGAGCTCATCCCATGACCTACTATTTTAACTAGGTTGTGCTGTAATATACAATCTCGATTCATATCTTCAGTTTAAAATAGGTGGGGGTATTCAGATTTCATCTGCTCTACAGCCTCCCATGTCATTTCCTCGGCGGTCTTATTTTTTCATAATACCTTCACGGAGACTGCCTCTTTGATCATCAACTTACGGATCTGTCGATCTAAAATAGCCATTGATATCTCCTCATAGGATACATCCTCTATAATCTGAACGTTATCTACTGCGACAACCCGAGAAGGGTCTCCAATGCACTTCCGTAACACGAATAATGGACTAACTCTAACTCTGGAAAAAATTCAAGCTCATAAGCTACTATGCCTATCCGTAGAATGACTCGGTATGGCCTCCTATATCTCGGGCTAAGCTTAGCCTTCTTACCGGATCTCGTAACACCTTTTGTAGGCGACATCTTTAGGAATACCTAATCATTTATGACTTCCATACGTTCGTACTTCAGGAATATTTATTCTACGACCTTGGCCATCGTATAATTTTTATTCTAACGCTTTTAGAACTAAATACAATCCTCACCTTGGCTCTCATAGTTCTCGCTTTACATTTTTTAAACTTATTTATCAGCTTGGTGTTTGTAACATTGCTATTCAACCTTTCTATTGAACCTTATATATATATATATTTTTTTCTCCAATTGAGGGGTGAGTGATTTAGGATTGGCTTCAACTTCTCAACCCATATTATAGCCTTCTCATTTATCCCGATCTCGTAAAAATTTATACTTGACTTGTGATCTCCACTCCATCTTTTGTTATCTCTAAGGATGGTACTCTTTTAACTGTCTTTATTTTAGATTTGTTACAAAATCCGGCCTCTATATAGTCTCTTTTGTACTTCTACTATTAAGAGAGATTTTGCAATGTTCTGAATCACAATTTCTGTAACCATTTGGGGCTAATACCCAGACTCCTATTTTACTTAGTTGATGTAAGTCTCAAGCTTCCTCTTCTCTATCAGCCTTTAAGTAGGCTTAAGCTGTCTTCCAATCTGCGCTTAGGGTACTAGTTATTATATTAGCCTTTCATGGACGCTATGGAACGTCCATGTTATAACCTTATAAAAATTGAAGCCTTTGTCTATGCCGTGGAGTCATTATTTCTTTTAACGATATACATATAAGATGTCTCCTATAACTGTAAGCATATCAAGATATATGCTGAATGGATAACACTTTGAAATCTTAAGTTGTTCATAACTTAACTAACTCTGGGTCGTAGATCGAATAATTCCTTTCGTGCCTTCTCAACTGTCTTTAACGTAAACAATTACTTTCCCTGGTCGTTCTACCACTTGTTTTATGAATACTTAGCTTATCTTAGTGCCCACACATACTATAATTTCATGTAACTCATATGATCTCGAATATACTTTTGATTTTACTTTTCGTTCATTAGTCACGATAGGTGCCACTTTCTTATGGGGCGCATACAATGTTCTAGTGTGGTTGTTGTTACTAGATCATTTCTTCTTCATCTTACTATGCTTAGGTCAGGTCAGAGTCTTCTTCCTTATTTCCTCAGTTAGTCTTTCGTTGTAGTACTTAGGGGAGACCCTCATACTCTTGTAAAGCTGCGAGCTTATTACATCGTATACCCCGCAAAATTTTCTATGTTCTTACTCGCCTATAATTATCTTTAGTTACATAACTCCATGCCCTTGTACTCGCCGGGTTAATTCTAAACTCAAATTTTGATTGTCTTCCCAATGACACTCTCTTTTATTTATGTAACACTTATACGATACCTTTAACTACCCAATTCCTATCTGAATATTTCTCATGGATTACGATCTCGCATCGACGATACTAAATTCCATATGCTGGGGTTCACTATGTTTATCTTGTATGATCTGCTGATTTATCTGTGACTTCTTGTCCAGCCATTACCAGGCTCTTCCTGAATCAACTACTAACTACTTGTTGGTCCATTCTTATATATATATATATATTCTACATAATCTCTCTTTGGTTATGTCTTCTGTCTTAACTTGTCTCTCGCACTGGATCCTTATGTGTCTAGGGTCCATTCACACTTATTTATCAATTAACATCCTTGCCCGGAACCCCTTCTTCCTCTTCCCAGTGTCGTGCTTACGTAACGTTCTGGAATCATGACATATATATTGTATTTGAATAAATTCAATCTCATTCCTTTCGCCTTTTCAACGCATTCTTCATTTTCCATTCTATACTTTTGTACCACTTAACTCCGACTTAATACCATATCACATCACCTTCCTTACTTTAGGGGAGTACTAACATTTAATGCTCTGAAGTTTTACATGTAGATGTTTTACCTCTTCATCTTCGCGTCTCTTCACATCTTCAATGACCTTTACTCGCCTTATGGTAACCTTTCGGTACCATGGATAATCGAATTTATGAATGAGTGTAACTGGCACTCTTAGTCCCTTAATCTTAACTCTGCTCATAACACTTGCTAAATGGAAGCGTCTTTCTGAATGACCTTTAAAGTTTATTATTTTGTTGTCCATTCTATTATTGCTGGATTGTGATCTATGAAATTCTCACAACGCCAACTATTATCGAATCCTTTAATCCCTAAATCACGTTCAAATTTTTCTTGTTTACTAGCCCATACTAATTTTTATTACTCTGGGGGGTCTAAATTAACCTTCCGGTAATCATGTTGGAATTACCAACTCATTTCTCAAAATGAGTCTATGACTTTATGGATTATACTCTTTTATTGTCTCAGACATGTCTCCTCTTGTCTTTTACTTCAGTTGACTATCTATCATCCTGTAATATTTTGATTTACCGTTATCACCCATTTGTCACATGTTAGTCATAATGCTTCATTTACTATCTTCTTATTCTCCTGCTAGTATTTCTGTCTATCACCTTATTCTGAAAACTTCAACAAAATATTCTTTCGCATTTAGCTCCCCTTGATCCTTCTCACTAGCTTTTTAGTTCGCCTAATATTGTCTCTTTACTAGGGACGAGAGTCATACTAAGGTAAATATTCATCCCTTCTAGGATTCCAATGCCTATCTTCTAAAATTTCAGATCATTCTAGTATTCATATTTGGTTGTACTATTATAGAGTGTACTACCTAGGTGTCTCTCAAAGAGAACTACTATCACGTTTGCAATATTCATAAAAAATGCAAGCTAAGGTTAACAATCCATCCACCATGTTGGATTACTCTAACCCCAGCTGAATCTTGATATCCCATCATTCTCTTAGACAATATCTATTAGCTCCCATGGGACATAACTGAGATGGGTGTGAAAAATTATACATATCTTCGTTACTAGTGAAAATAACTCATAATGCTTATATTTCTCTGCTATATGAGTGAAAGAACTTTAAAAGGTTTTCCATGATGCTTATGTTTGCAAATTTGCTAAATAATGTCTGAGTTTGAAAAGCTTCTCCTTTGAAATAAGAACGACTATTTGTATGACTTTAGCAAAGCATGTATTATTTTTAAAAAAAGGCTTAGATAAACCTTAAGATTGATTTAAATCTTATACTCAAGTTCATAAAGATCACTTGAGATGTCCTCTAACCGCAACTTTAGTTTGTAGGAAAAGGCCCTTAAAATCACTTCCCAATTTTTGTCTTTTTCAAAGGGAAGAGAGTTGTTTGCCTTTCTAAATCTGTTTTAAACTTTATCAGCTTCATGAGAAACAGTTAGTGTGAATAAAAAGGCGAGAAAAATTGTATAGTAAAGTAACTAAACATGTGAAGTTACTTAACTAATGTAAAATATATTACTACTTTTAATTTACTTATGATGTTTAGGCTCGCCTAGGTTTCCTAGAGTAATTCATAGAGACAAGAGGAAATATTTGCTCAAATATTATTAGTGTCATATACATAAAAATAATAACAGATAATATAAAGCAATAAAGGGAGGGAATGGACTCATATGTTTGGGACTAAAGAAGGATAGGCCCAGCGAACAACGTAAAAATTGCGCGGGGCACCCTATTTGGTCGGCCCCGTTTAACCTATACCCGCTTTTTAAAAAAACTTTTAACTTGTACCCACTTTTTAAATAACTTCAGCTCCCCCTTCCCTCGCTGAGCTGAAGTTCACCAGTTAAGCTGAAGTTCGCCAGTTATAAAGACAAAACTTCAGCATACGGGGCTGAAGTTCCCCAATTACAAAGACAAAAATTCAGCTCTAGAGCTGAAGTTCCCAAGTTATAAAGACAACAACTTCAGCATACGAAGTTGAAGTTCCCCAGTTACAAAGACAAAACTTCAGCTCTAGATAACTTCAGCTCCAGAGCTGAAGTTTTGTCTTTTGTAAATGGGGAACTTCAGCATACGAGACTGAAGTTCCCAAGTTATAAAGACAACAACTTCAGCATACGAAGTTGAAGTTCCCCAGTTACAAAGACAAAACTTCAGCTCTAGATAACTTCAGCTCCAGAGCTGAAGTTTTGTCTTTGTAAACTGGGGAACTTCAGCCCCATATGACTGAAGTTGTTGTCTTTATAACTTGGGAACTTCAGTCTCGTATGCTGAAGTTCCCCATTTACAAAAGACAAAACTTCAGCTCTAGAGCTGAAGTTCCCAAATGTAACTGGGGGAACTTCAACCCGTATGCTGAAGTTTTTGTCTTTATAACTGGGGAACTTCAGCATGAAGTGGCTGAAGTTCCCCATTTACAAAAACAAAAACTTCAGCTCTAGAGCTGAAGTCCCCCAGTTACTTCAGCCCCGCATGCTGAAGTTTTTGTCTTTATAACTGGGGAGCTTCAGCTCTAGAACTTCAGCTCGCAAGCTACTTCAGGCTCGTCTACTAGAATGCTGAAGTTTTGCGTGATTGCCTTTGCTACTTCAGGCCAGCATGCTGAATTTATGCGCAAAAGTGGGTACGGATGCAATTGTTTTTACAAAGCGGGTATAAGTTAAAACGTGGCACAAAAAGTGGGTACGGATGCAAAATCCCTGCGAACAACAGACAAGAAGAAACAACTTCCACGACTTCAAACTCAAAAGCTGTAACTTGGGTTTGAGTTCTTGAGAACTTAGCAGGCCCGGTTTGGTTACATGTACAAAAGATAAAGGAAAAAATTAGTTAGCCCAAAATAATATTTAAATGTAGATAAGATCAATATACGTCCCAAATGAAACTGTAACAAATGCTAGCGATTAATAATGCAAATAAAAATGTGTAAGATCAAACAGAGTAAAGAAAATTACTGTGAAGCCTTTTCCTTCATTAAACACTAATCCTAAAGAGATTAGAAAATGTCAATGATTAAGGGCTTAAGGTGAAATTTCATTCATAGCCAAGACACCTTTTGGATTCTTGGCACTTCAAAGTTCACAAGGGTCTCAGGGACCTCGAGCAATGCTTGTGACGGGGAGAGCATCTCAATCACAAACTAAATCTCAATACTCAATACGCCTAACCAGTCACGCTTACTCCTACCTATTGGTTTAAATGCAAATGAGGAATTCATTGTAAGTTCCAATACAACTGTAACAACAATACACAGATTTAGGCATGTGCACTTCTCGTATGAACTATTCAGAATGTAATAGATAACACCAGGAAAATCGCAGTCCAGACACAAGTGTGTAATGCACTGTAAATAAATACTAATATGCAATAGAATACCCAGTGAAACTAATTCCAGTTGCAGTTAAGGGAAGAAACAAGTTATTTTAGAAGTTCAAACAATTAGGTCATGTAACTTAAGAAGTAGAGGAGATGCATAGTTCAAGTTTACAGAGTTCCTCAACCTTAACAGCGTATTCTTAAGTTAATAAGGGATTCATACATAGACTAAGTCTTAATTTTTAATAGAGGTATGAGTTAACGACTTCATATAGAATCTCAAAAGAGCATCAACAGGGGCACTTAAGCGAGAAAATTGGTCTCAACTTAACAGATGATAACTTTCTCATTAAAAGATTCCTAATCTCATATTCATACTAGGTTCATTAAGAGTTGAGGCATAATATTATACTCAAGTAGAGAAGATACCATTAGACTGTTCCTCTTAAATTTATTAGTCAGTCACAGTCAACTTATAGAGGCTTAGCAAGGTTCAGTTTCCCCCATGTGATAGTGCAACATGATAACATAGGCATGAGTGTGGGAGATAAGCAGGAAGTTTTGCTTAAGAACATGACAGAATACAGAAAGCCAAAGAGAATATATACAAACACACACATTAGACATTCCTTTAAAATGCAAGACCACAACAGGGTAGTGTATCAAATACCACGTGGATCAGACCAACAGACTAATCATAAGAGTTCAAAATAATGGATTGTTTCACATTAAGTAAGCATTTCAGTTGTACATGTTAAGTGTAAAATTAGTCAGGATGAGGTTCAGCTTAGCACAACAGATGAGAATTAAATATCACATATACAAATTAATCAGGTTCCTAGAGAATAGCTTAAACTAAGTGCATAGCAGCAGTCAGAATTCACACAAGAACACGTACAGAGACTCAGCATGACTTAATCCAATTAATTCAAAACATGTTTATTACAATGAAATTCCACATGATCATACATTCAGGAAAGTTTACAAAAAATCATCACAATGATCTTTCCAGAATTACAGAATGACACTGGCACATTAGAAGGATGAGGTCAACTCAAATAACATAAGCTAATATACTTGAATTTATGATGGAAACCTTTTATTTGCCTTAAGTGTTCATAACTGCTATAGTTAAGCCTATTAAGCAGACAACTTCAGGTGTGTAATACAAATCAACAAATAATCACTAAGATAAAGATCAATAGAACAAACACAAGAGTCATAGCAAAATCATTATAGGAGAATAAAGTCCAAACAAGTGTGCATATTCATTAAAGGTTCATATCCAATTTTTTTGCTTTAGTTTATCACGTGGATAACCTTAAGTATATGAGGCAAGTCAACAAGTAACACTAAGTAAATACTAACAAAGTAAGTATGAGAGTCATATCATAGTCATTAGTGAGGTTAGAGGTCAAAAATAGACGCACATAACTAGTAAGGTTCTTTACTAATCACACATCACATATTCATTGAGATTACAAAGTGGTCGACTAGAATTAGTTTAACTTCTTATTATTAAGGATGACGGTACTAAAACATAATGTCAATTATGAAATGATAATAACACATTATGAGTGTAAAACTATAACTAATAATAATACATCATGAGAAAAGCAAATTAACAGAAGATAAGCGAGTAGGCATGATTCTAACTAAATAATCAAAGGAAAGAAGGGTCGAAAATGACCGACCTTCCTTTGAGAAGCAAACCAAAGGAAGACTTATTTTAGCCGCCTAGGGATCAGAAAGCTCATACTCTGATCGGTAATGGATCTCAAAATGGGAAAAGAAATCAAATTAATTAGAAACCCTAGATCGATTCTTCTCTAAACAAAGCTAAAATTGATTTTTCTGTAAGTGATTTCTAATGTGTCTCTCGTGTTAGATATGTTAGGTGAGAGCATTAAAGCCCTCATTTTATAGTGGCATTCAATGCCTTAGGTTTTAATAGATTCAGATGATAGTGGAGGGTGACAGAGACAAACAGAGGGGAAAATAAGCGAGAGTTTTACCTGAAGCGGGGAAAGGTTGACCGTTGACAGCAAAATCAACGGACAAAGCTCAGGAACCCAGAGGTCACTGCGTTTAATCTCTGGGAATAGAATATTCATCATGAGACTATGAATAAGCTCCATGCATGCTTCTATTTAACATAACACAAGAGGAATCCAGAGATTTAACGTTTCATGTTTAAGCTAGGGTTTTCGGATTTGGGTGTTTGAATCTTAAAGACGCAAATAGGAAAATTTCAGCGAGGATCGTGGGTATTGAAGACAAAAGGGATGATTTCTGGGTGATTTGAGACCTTGCATGAATTTGTCCAAGGTTTTCTTGGCAGATATGGTGATGGGAGTGGAAAGAAGAGAGAGGAAATGGAAAAGGACGGCTGCTGAGCTCGTGGTGAAATGATTTTAGGATTATGGTATTGGTGTTGGTATTTTGGGTTTAAGATAAGGAGATGAGAGATGGGCTGTTAGACCTGATGATCAATGGCCGTGGTAATTCAAGAATTTATGGGTTTAAAGAAATAATTTTGAGGAAATACAGGAACTGTTGGATCTGTGTGATCCAATGATTGAGATAATGTCTTATGATAAGTTAACATTAAAAGAGAAAATAGGAATAAATGTGGATCGTCAATGTCTTAGATCGACGATTCAAATTGTTTGTGTTTGTTTTGTGAGTGGGAGTGATTAGTGACGTGGCACAGTTTGGTTGGACAAGATAGGGTGGCATGGATCGACAAGGTGGAATGGAAAGGGTGGACCTGGAACGGGTCAAATGGTCTTGGGCCAGTATTTGTGGGCTGATTTAATTTAACAAATTGCTAGATTATGTTTAGGAGTGTAATTGCAATTATACCCATTTACTTTACGCTCTTCAAAATTAATTTAATTAAACTTAAACAATTCAATAAAATGTAATATGATTATAATAATCAAATACACTACTAATTATTGTCATTAGTTAATTAATTACTAAAGATCTTATTTTCCTATTTTTTATAGCAAATATATTACTAGGCTATGTGCCTAGTAGCTACTATATATAAATAAATCCCAAAGTGGGTAAAAGTCTTACAATTTGAGCAAATACAAGCTGAAAAGAGCATACTAATTCTACCTATTACAAGTGTAAACTTAACTAGATGTAGGTTAAGTATTATAGACTCCAAAGATCTCCAGGTGACAATGTTGCATATGTATCCACACGCCAGTTGCAAAAACTCCAAAGTAGCACCTACAAAGTTCTCACCTGGCGCCAATTTTTTCAATCCAAAGGACAAGGCATGAACGAATACAACACTGCTACACCACAACAAAGATGAGATCATAACATCTGTAAAGTAGAAACTGCTGCATGATACACAACTTAGCAAGAAGAAGCATGAGATAGTATTCATTAACAAGATCCTATTTATCTTATGACCTAGTTGTGCAAGAAATACATAGAAGAACACATTTGCACATTTAGGGATATACTTCATGAATGAACAATTGAGCATAACCTTCCCATATGTTGTCATACCATTCCCAGAATGAGCATTGTACAATGCTAATACCACTAAGAAATGATACACCACCATATAGTCCATAGGCTGTCCAAAACAGATATCCAAAGAACCATCCAATATCTAGAAGATTAAGTACAAATATAGAATACAGTACTCCAACCAGTTACCAGAAAGAATCAAACACATGATCACATATGGTGTTTTACTTTGCAGCAACACATAAAGCCTAAGGAGATGCCTGCTTGCAATAAGAATTCCACACAGTGTCCAACCACATACAGGATGAGCATGAAACCATGCTAATACCAGTAGATAGTATTTCAAACTTATGTGAATATAACAGATATAAGAATACACAAAAGTAGACAATATGATTATAATTCACACATTAATCTGGGGCTTTTTCTTTTTCCAACTCTAACCCTAAGATTAGGAATTTGAGCCTTGTCTAAGTTGATTAGTTTCCTTCCTACAGTAGGCAGTTCAGTATATGATTTGAATATTAATTTACCTACAAAAGCAAACACAAGGTTAGTTAAGAAATCTGGTACTGCATTTCCCTCCCTTAACACATGTTGAAAGATCACATTGAATTGATCATTCATCTTCTTAATCCTCTTTACTTCCTTCCCTATACTCCAAGATGCATCCCATTCTCCATCTATAATCTTCTTCATCACCAATGAGTATGTCTCAATGATAAGAGGATGAATATATCTATCCATACAATACGAAAGTCCTTTAACAATTGCATTTGCCTCAACTACAATATTGGTTGACCACCCTATCTCTTCTGCATGTGCATATACCATATTTCCAGCATCATTCCTCACACAAAATCCATATGAACTTGGTCTAGGATTACCCTTAGAAGCACCATTAGTGTTGCATTTAAACCACCATTCATAAGACATTTGCCATGTAACTATTTTAGTAACAATGTAAGGCTTATACTCTTCAAAGAATTTGACCATATCTGGCCAAAGTAAAGGAATGTTAGGCATCCAAGGATATCTAACTCAAGCAAGATAGTGTAGTTCTTTTTTCACCTCATGCACTACCCTATGACAAGATACTGCACCTCTTTCATGTTTCATTGTATTCCTTCTTTTCCAAAGCTCCCACGTAATAATGGATGTCGCTGCTTGGATAATGGCCTTAGTTTAGCACAACAATCAACACTCCACCATGCTATAATAACCTGATAAATTTTCACCAAGTTCACCACCAGTCCTGCAGCTTTTAAGAACAACTTCCACACCTTGGTAGCAATATCATTTGTAAGGAAGATATGCTGAAAAGTTTCCTCTTGTGGTGGTAGGAAGCACCAACATTTAGAGACAGTTAAGTAGCCACATGTCCTCCGTAAATCATCTATTGGAACCTTCCCTTTCCATAGTCTTCATAAGAAGAAGGATATCTTGAATGGTAATTCATTTGTCCATAGCATCTTGTATTCTGGATTTGGAGGAGCCCTATGCCTCAATATTTGCCAAGCACTGGTTATTGTAAACTTACCTGAGGGTGTTGGCGTCCATTTAGGTGTATCCCAATATTTATCAGAATTATCAAAGTACACCCCTTGCCTTATATGCTCAGCAATGTCTTCTGGGAAGTTCTACTCCAAAATCTGATCATTCCACCCATCCTCATCTCTCAATTCTGCCACCTCCTTTAGATCTTCAATAATATTGAACTCTGGAGGTACTACATGATACAATGCACCAAGGCCAGTCCAATTCTCATGCCAATCATTAGTAGAACCACTATTCATTTCCCACAATTTCATGTTCTACCTTCTCTCTTGCCTCTAGCATTTTTCTCCACACATGATATCCTTGTCTAAATTGCAACACAGTATGCATCTCCTTCTTGAAATATTTGTTCCACATGAAGTTCGACCATAATGATTTAGAGGTCCTAAACCCTCTACCATAAGTTGGCAAATAAGGCTTTGGACACATCAAATAGAGACCTGAACCCTAATCCTCCTTCCTCCTTAGAAAGACAGAAATTTAGCCACTTGGTCCAGTGCCTACTTATGCATTCTTCCTTAGTACTCCAAAGGAATATAGCAAATATCGTGTGAAAATTTATTAGGGTGATCCAACATTGACAGGATGTGTGTAAGTAACTTTGAACCACTAGTTATAAGAGTAGCTTTGCCTCCAAAAGACAGTAGTTTCCCTTTCCAAGAGTGTAGTTTTGCCTTCACCTTCTTGATGAGATACTATGGTAATCCTTCCTCCTCATTGTGCAAAAAGTAGGACACCCTAGGTAAGTAAATGGGAACTTACCTTTTTGAAATCCAGTAATAGCACCAACAGAATCAACTAAGTTCTTTGCCACCTTTGTATCATATAGTAAGATCTCTTTCTCTTGTTAATCAGCTGGCCAGAAATTGGTTCATACATTGTGATCACTTCAACCACTTTCCCTAATGTGTAAGGATCAGCAGAAGCAAAAATTATTGTATCATCAGCATAATCAAAGAGGTTTAATTGATCAGTTCACTTTGGCATTCCAAATCCTATAAATCTTTTGTCTTCAAACAACATATTCAGTGATCTTGATAGCACCCCTGCAAACAAAATGAACAATGCTGGAGACAAATGATCACATTGTTTCACCCCTCTACTAGACTTGAAAAATCCTGAAGCTTGCCCATTGATTAGTACTGAGTACCAATTGTTAGCCAATAAGTTCCATATCATATTGATAAAATGCTCAACAAACCCCATTTTCCTCAGAACATGCAGTAGGTATTTCCAAGACACCCCTATCATAAGCCTTGGCCATGTCAAGATTTATCACAACATTAGCAGGCTTCCCTCTAAATGTTATGTCAATGATAATTTCCCGTGGGAGAAAAATATTCTCAAATATACTCTTTTCTTTAAAAAATCTAGATTGGTTAGGGGATATCAAATAAGGAAGGATCTTTTCCACTCTATCATGTAACACTCTAGAGATCACCTTATTGATGAAGTTGCTTAGACTTATAAGCGTTAAATTTGAAAACGTTTGATCCTGAGGTTTCTTAGGTAGAAACACAAGGTTAGTGTGATTGATTGATTTCGACAATGATAAACCTCCATAGAACTCCCGCAGTATCTTGAATATGTACTCCCCTATAATGTCCCAAAGAAAATAATCCAGTAAGGTCATCAGGGCCACTGACACTGTCTCCACTTAATGTAAATACTGCACTCTTAACTTTTTCAATGGTAGGAAATTCACAAAGCTCCAAGTTCTGATCCATAGTCATCATATTGGGCACATTATTAAGTAACTCAAGGCTTGTAGGATCTCCCTCATGTGTGAATTGTCTTTGGAAAAATCTACTACATCATCATCCATAAGATCTTGAGACTCTTACCAAATACCATCTCCATTCTGAATTCTCTTGAGCTGCAGCTTCTGCCTCTTCCTATTCACATGATTGTGGAAAAACCTTGTGTTCCTATCACCTTAAGCAAACAAGTTTATGACTGTTTTTTACTTCCAATACTGCTCCTCAATGCTAAGATACTTCTTTAGTTCAGCTTGTGCCTTTTGGAGCACAATCCTATTCTCAGTAGTTGGCTCATCTTCGACTATGCGGCCTGCAAAAGGGAACACAGAAATGGCCCCAATAACTTGGCATGCGGTCAACAGATCAATTCTACAGAATGGACCGCAGAACCTCCTTCCGATGTTTTCTCCTGCTAGTTCTGAGATGTATGTGCAGCTCGCGAAACAATTATGCGGTCGCATAGTTGACCGCAAAACAACCTCCAAAATTGGCCAAATTCTCTGCTTCACTCAGCGAGTGATCAGCGGCCCGCCGAAACTCCCTATTCTACAACAATTTTTCTCCAACTCATCAACGCACTATTCAACCCGTAAAGTCCGTAACTACAATACTCAAACACATTATCCCCCCACGGCACCACGAAGCCCCGAGTTCTAGGTAAAATTTTATGGGGCCTTACAATGGGGGTGTTCCTTCAGTCTACTAATTATGATGTATGGGTGACAACAAGTCAAGGATCAAGGATGCCAATAAAGATAACTAGTAATGAGTCTGATAGTGTTAAAAGAGGAAAAGAGTATAACCATGAGGATCTCAGGTTGATTGGGAATAATGTTGAGGCTAAAGATATACTCTAAAGAGGCCTCAAAGGGAATGTGTTCTGCAAGGTGTCTTCTTTTTCATCTGCAAAAGATATATGTAATACACTAGAAGCAGAGTATTGAAGTAAAAATATTAAAACTATATTGATGGCACTGACTGATCTTGAAATATCACAAAAAGTGAAGAAAAGGTGCTTGGCGTGATGGCAATGAGAGATTCTGATGCTAAAATTAAGGTAAAGATCATCTGATGCTCTGTGCTGGTTAAATAAAAATTGTAGCACTAATAAGGAAGAATTGAACGCAGGAAGCTTGTCCCTACATTTGATCCAAAGTATGTAGGTATTTCAGACAAATAGTTGCGTACTCACTATGGTGGATTAGGTCATTATAGGGATAACTAATTTGCTATGACTAATGCTCAATCTATAGGAACTTCATACAAGGTTAAGCTTGTAAAAGCGGATGAAATAAAGAAGACTGCAGCTCTTTGTCAATCAATATTTTTTAGCGCAACCAAAGTAGTTAAAACCACCTGACTGCCATTTTGCAAAAAAATGAGGCATTTAACATTAACATATCATAATTAAAGAGTAAAAGCTCCTACAACATAATATGTCTAAAACAATATAACTAATATAAACATCTCCTAAGACTGGCGTTCAAGAGTACATGAGCTCTTCAAAGTGCTAAATGCCATTACAAAAAGGAACACAATATTGTCTGATAGAATAAATGATGATAGAGATAATGGAAAGGTGACTCTAAGGCCCCCAACGAGTATGCAGCTCTACCTCGAGTCTTCTGTCTGGTAACGAGTAGGCACCTCTTGGAGCTAGGGCTGTTCATTTGGATCAGATATTTGAAATCCAAACCGATCCATTCAATTTCGGATTTCGGATTGGATCAGATTTCGGATTGTGTTTATTAAAATTTTGGATTTTGGATCGGATTCGAATTGGTATATTTTAATTCGATCCGACCCGAAATCCGAAATTATTAGGCAATGTATAAATACTACACTTTAATTTCGGATAGTCAGTACTTCCTTTACATCTTCCTCCAAGTTATTACCTTTACAATTGCTAGATTTAGCTATATTGGCACCATAGTACTCTCATAATTGTATAAACATGAATTTTTCTTAATGCATTGCCTCTTTTACAAAGAAAATATACATATTAGTTTGCAATTTTGAGGCATAATAATAATCCGAAATCCGATCCGATCCAAACTTTAAAATCCGAATCCGATCCGATATAATACGGATCGGATTCGAATTGCATTTTCTAGAATCCGAAATTTGAATCCGAAATGTGCTAAATCCGTTCCGATATGATCCGTGCACAGCCCTACTCGGGACTCCGTTGGTACCAACGTCCGAATCTACACAACAAGTGAAGACGTGTAGCATGAGTACAATCGATCTAATGTACTCAGTAAGTGTCGAGCCTAACCTCGACAAAATAGTGATGAGGCTATGACAAGACACATACCATATAAACGTGTACAATTAATCAGCTACAGAAAAAACGATAATAATAACAATAATAAAGGCTAAAAATAGTAAAAAGGATTAGATATAAGAAATAACAACTATGTTACTGAACATAAAGCACTCAAACATTTCTCACAACTCAAACCAAAGGGGATTAACTGATATCGATGAATAACATAGCCAAACCCACAAAGAAAGTGAGTATCGCTAACTAACCCAAGGATTCATAACGTATATGTTGTGACACACAGCTTGATCCAATTCAAAGCTATTACGGTAGCAACCCGATTTAATGGCCATATTTTTGCGGCAAACAACCCGGTCCTATCATATAAATGTTGCAGCAGTACCCCAACACAACCAACATACCAATACTTATAAAATATCCAACAAGCAACCAAGCATCTCAAAGTTCATAATACAACATAAAAGAAGACGAATAAGCATAATTCATTAAGGAAAAGATGGACATAAACACGACGTGATAGGAAATAAAGTATCCATGAGCTAATCTCCCCCATATATCCCAACAAGTAGAAAATAAGGTCATTAACACGTGATTAATAAAATAGTGACACAATCCAATTTAAATAAGTGAATAAGGCAAAAAAAAAGATATGAATAAACTTAGTTCAACCTGCATGCTTTAACCCATGACAATGCATATACAATCGTTACCTTACAAATGCGCCACCCCAACACTTAAAAGAACCTAGAAAATAGACCTAATTACATCTTAATTCCCTTAAGTCAAGGTTATCCACGTTACATACCCTCTTTTACAGAATAAAAAAATAGTCCAACGTCGCTTCCCTTTAGAAAAAACCTTTAAAAAACTCAAATCTAGTTAAATAATGCTCAAATAAATCAAAACAAGCTTAAGGCGCCTTCATAATGCTTAAAGGGTGTAACGACCCGACCGGTCGTTCCTTGAGATAAACCATGTTTTCCATGTTCCTGCCTTATCATGTATTGCTTAGCCTATTGTTGATGTGTTGGGTAGGTTGGTTCGGGTTCGAAGTGGCCGTGGTGAGAATTGAGACACTTAGTCTCTTAAGTTAGCCTTATGGCTGGGAAAGACAACCAGAAGTTGACTATTATGTAACGACCTCGGAATGCGAATTTTAGGGCTCGAATAGCTTCGTTAGGTGATTTGAGACTTAGGAGTGTGTTCGGAATGCGGTTTAGAGGTCCGGAGTAGAATTAAGCTTGAATTGGCGAAATTGAGTTTTTGGCAATTTATGGTCGGCAGTAGAAAATTAGCTATCGGGGTCGGAATGGAATTCCGAAAATTGGTACAGGTTTGTAGCGTCATTTTGGATGTGTGTGCAAATTTTCAGGTCATTCGGACGAGTTTTGGCATCGTTGGTGATTTTTGGAAGTTTTAAAATCCTTAGGCTTGAATCATGTGTTGATTTGATATTTCGGTGTTATTTTGGGTGTTCCGAGAGTTCGACTAAGTTCGGGTGATCATTTATGACTTGTTGGTACTTTTGGTTGAGGTTCCGAGGGCCTCGGGATGAGTTTGGATGGGTATCAACATGATTTTTGGTAATGTGAACTGCTGGTGAAAAGCTTTCTGATTTTCCGCACCTGCGGAAGGGAGAGCCGTAGGTGTGAGGTCGCTGGTGCGGTCTGGGAGCCGCAGATGCGGAGTTTGAGGGGCTAAGCTTTTTCCGCAGATGCGGAAGATTTGGTCGCGGGTGCGAGACTGCAGGCGCGGAATTAAGGACCGCATATGCGAGGTTAGATTTTTAAGTGGATTTCCGCAGAAGCACATCTGGGACCACATGTGCGGGTCCGTAGGTGCGGTTAAAAGACCACATGTGCAGTTTCACTAGACAGAGAGTATAAATACCAACGTTCGCGAAATTTGGGTTATTTCATCAAAGTTTTCATGCTGATTTGAGCTTTTTTAGAGGGATTGAAGAGGGAATCAAAGGGAAACACTTGGAGGTAAGATTTTTGTCACGATCCCAAATCCTAAGTCGGCCGTGATGGCGCCTATCATGGAACTAGGCTAGCCAACCATTTTATATTATCAATATATCCCATAATTTCACAAAAATTTAGCAGATTTTAAAAATATCGGAAAGAGATAAACAAATACACACTTCTCCAAAATCTGGAGTCAACTGTCATGAGCATCTAAGACTGAAAATACAATGTACAATAGTGACTCGCTACAACAAAATTCTGAGGTACAAAAGACCAAAATAACTATAATCTGAGAGAAGGAAAGGAGGTGAGCTGGGGACGCTGAGCAACTACGTCAATCCTCGAACAACTCCAAGTTCGTCCGAAAATCAACTAGTGGGATGGTCCGGTACCTGGATCTGCACACAGAGGTGCAGCGAGTAACGTGAGTACGCCAACTCAGTAAGTAATCAATGTAACTAAAAACATGAGTGTGGTGACGACCCATTTAAATCGTGTAAATCCATATAATGAATAACAGTGGGAATGAATAAATCAAGTTAGAAATCTACAATTCCGAATATTTTATAAAACTCCGGTTTTCATTTAAAACAAATCTCGTATGAAAACTTTTGTCCAACATTTATTATCACAGGCTCGGTATAAAGAAGAGTGAAAACAACATTTTCATAAAATATAAGCCCCTCGGGCACAGTATCACTCACAATAAAGCCTCTCAGTCACTCGTGACTCCACTATCAGTATCTCATGCTCTCAATTAACACTCGTACTCAGTAAGTACCATGATCACACACAACTGCTGTGGCGGCAACCTGCTCCACTACATTTATACATACATATATATTTATACTGTTGTGGTGTGCAGCCCAATCCATATAATAGTCGACTGCGCTCACTGGGGATGTACAAACTCCTGGAGATGCTCCTTCAGCCCAAGCGCTATATCTGTTGCGGCGTGCAGCCCGATCCAATATGCATATTGCTGTGGCGTGCAGTCCGATCCATATATAACATATATTGTTGCGGCGTGCAGCCCGACCCACATATAATATATAACACATATATTGCTGCGGCCTGCAGCCCGTCCCATAATTATCCTCACATACTCGGCTCTCGGTCTGAGTCAGTCACCCTCACAAGCCACTTGGGCAATTTATCTCGACTTACGGGACTCAGCCAAAAATACTTTTCAGAGTTTTTCAAGCAGTGTGATAACAATGAAAATAACAACAAGTAGGAAATAATGACTGAGTTCACAATTTACTAACAAGATAGTGGTGGAATAGTGTAGAAGTACCCCCTGAGAGTCTAAACAGGTCGGCACAACGCCCCAAACATGGAAAATACCCGTGAGAGACTAAACAGATCGGCACAAGGCCCAATACATGGCTCATAGCCCATAAACAAGTATAAACTTCTGAAAGACAGGATGTCGTAAGGTTTCGAATCGAATACGCGACTTAATAGTCACTACGGGACGGACCAAGTCACAATCCCTATCGATCTACGCCCCCACGCTCGTCACCTAGCATGTGCGTCACCTCATTTATCAACACAATAACAAATAACAGGGTGTCATACCTTCAGGTTTAGAGCTACAATCGTTACTTACCTCAAAACAGCCCAAACGCTACTCCGCGGTGCGCTTGCCCCTCGAATTGGCTCCCAAATGCTCCGAATCTAACCAAAACCAGATTAACATCATCAATACAGGCTAACGGAACAAAACCCAATCGAAAGATATAAATTTTAACACAAATTCTCAAAATTCGGCAAAATTCGAGCCTCGGGCCCACGTCTCGGAATTTGATAAAATTTACATCACTAGAAACCTCGTCCTCCCACAATTCTACACATACCAAGAACACCAAAATCGGACCACAATTGCCAACCAAAATCCCAAAAGAATTTTTCCAAACCTCCTCCCATTTTTCCAAACTTTTTCTACTTTAATCCTTCAAATTACAATCCTAATCCGAACAAAATAGCATAGAAACGAGTTTTATAATCCGAGAACTTACCTCCACTGAAGAACCTCGAATTCGTTCTTCAATCTTCTCTCAAACAAGCTCCAACCGCATGCAACAATGGAAGAATGACTAAAAATTTCGCAGAGGCACCATTTTATACTGTTCTGCCAAGTAAATCCGCACCTGCGGACCTTTCCTCGCACCTGCGGACCGCACTTGCCGTCCCAGGTGCGCACCTGTGAAAACCCACTAACAGTCCAATTATTGCACCTGCGGTCCCTTTTTCGTACCTGCGGCTTCGCAGGTTCGGCCAACTCTTCGCACCTGCGGCTTCCCTTCCGTAGGTGCGACCACACCAGCAGCTTAACACCAACAACTATTTGCTGCAAATTTCCTAAGTTCAAACCTCTGCCAACCATCCGAAATCAATGCCAAGCCCCTCGGGGCCCCAACCAAACATACCAACACACCCCATAGCATCATTCAAGCTTAGTCGAGCCTTCGAAACACCAAAACCAACACAAAAACACCAAAATTACATCAAAACCAAACCTATGAGCTGTGAAACTTCTAAATTTCTCCAATGATGCCGAAACCAACCAAAACACTTCGGAGTGACCTGAAAATTTGCACACATATCCAAAATGACATTACGAACCTGCTCCAACTGCCGAAATTCCATTCCGACCCCTATAGCTTATTTTCCACTGCCGACCGGAAATAGCCAAAACCTAATCTTCACCATTTGAAGCCTAATTCTACACCGGACATCAAAACTTCATTCCGAACACACTCCTAAGTCCCAAATCATCTAGTGAAGCTATTCGAGCCATAAAATCTGCATTCCGAGGTCGTTTACCAATAAATCATCTCTGAGTTTGACTTTTCAACTATTAGGCTACTTTAAGAAGATAAGCACCTCTGTTCTCACCACGACCACTCCGAACCCAAACCAGCCGACCCAACACGACATAAACAGGCTAAGCAATATATGATAAAGCAGAAATGGGAAAAATGGGGCTAATCTCACGAAACGACCGGACGGGTCGTTACAATATTTGAGCTCAATACTCGATTCTATGTTAATTTCTAACTACTTAGACATGAAATTAGAGGGATTTAAACCTAACAATGGAGGAATTTGGGCTTATGATTTGGAGATCTTTGAGTGGGGATTTGAGAGGCCATTTGAGGTCCGATTTTGATGTTCTTGGTATGTATAGACTCGTGGAAGGATAATGATTCTTGTGATGTGATTTTTATCTAATTCCGAGATGTGGGCCCGGGGGTCGGGATTGGCCAATTTTGGGATTTTTGATTAATTTTGATAATTGTCGAATGGGATTTGACCCTTAGCATATATTGATGATGTAAATTTGATTTTTGGTTAGATTTGGAGCAATCGGGAGCCGATTCGAGAGGCATGATCATCGCGGATTAGTAGTTGGGCCGGTTTGAGGTAAGTAATGATTGTAAATCTTGTCCTGAGGGTATGAAACAATGGGCTTCACATTTCTACCACTATTTTGGAGTGGCGCACATGCTAGATGACTAGTGTGTGGCATGCACTGCTAGGAGATTGTGACTTGGTCTTTCCCATGGCAACTATTAAGTTGCGTATTTGATTCTAAAGCATATGATAGTTCATGATCTAAGACTATTACTATATTTTGGGTTGTACGACAAGTTTGGGGCCTTGTGCCGACCTGTTTGGACCCCTTGAGAGCTTTTTACTACTATTTTCTCACTGTATTGATTTATGATTTACACTCAGTCATATCATGCTTAACTGATTTTTAAACTAAGTCTTATTCATACTATTTTGAGATATAAATCGATATTTTGGGTCGAGGACCCCGTGTTATTGATAGCCCGAGTGGCTTTTGAGAGGTTTCTGACTGAGTGAGGCCGAGGGCCTGTGTTGTGAGAATATTATGGGATCGGGCTACGCGCTGCAGCATGTTATATTGTTCATGATATGTGAGAGGCCGAGAGCTTGATTGATTATGCCACAAGTTGGCTTGACATTAGCGCTTTGGTTGTAGGAGCCCCTCAGGAATCTGTACACCCCCAGTGAGCGCAAGTACCTATTGAGTGTGAGTGCCGAGGGCCGAGTGACGAGCGATTGGGAGGCATGAGTGACTATGAGGTTGCCCGAGGGGCTGATACCTAGTGATTGTGAGTCATGCTGAGCGGCTGATGCTGAGTGATGACATGCCCGAGGGGCAGATTATGATACATGTTTTTGTCTGAGGAACTATTTATGAACTCTGTCATTTTATATACTGAGTCATTTTGATTTCTATGGAAATTGTGAAAATGTACACTTTCAAAGGATATTTGACTGAAATTGATTTTTTTGAAATGTTACAAGATATTGTACATGTGTTCCTGAAAGAAGAACTACATTTACTATGTATTGATGACTGTTTTACGTGTTTCGTCACCTTAGACATTATTTACTTTCATTACTACTGAGTTGGCGTACTCACATTACTCCCTGCACCCCGTGTGTAGATTCAGGTGCTGGGACTGAGCGCTAGCTTCTTCTGCACTCTCTTAGAGCCGATTTTTGGGATTTAAGGTAGATGTTCGACGTCCCCAGCATACTCTGTTTCCCTTCGTGTTCTGTTACTTACTCCCTATCCTCTAGACTGCTTGTAGTATTGAGATAGTATTACCTTGTATTATTCATAGATCCTCATGATAGTTGACTCCAGGTTTTGGGGCGATGTTTTAGATGTTTATCTACTTTGTTGTTTTGAATTGTTAAACTGGAAGAATTTTATGAAGTATCGCACAATTTTGAATTTAAATGGGAAGTCTTTATGTTATTTCGTGGTAGCTTGGCTAGCCTAGTACCTTGATAGGCTCCATCACAACCAGTTTTGGTTTGGGGTCGTGACAAAGGGTTCGATATATAACATATTTGGAAAAGTCAACAAAAGGTGAACCCATGCTCATTTTGTCGCGATCCAACATTAAGATCAAATGTTGACTATCCATTAATCCCAGAGTCCAAAAATATGATTTGTTTGGAGTTCCGGCCTCAAATCGAGGTCTAAATATCCAAAAATTCATATCTTAAGTTACTACATGAAAATCCTAATTCTACTCTTTTAAATCCTAGAGTTAGGGATGAAAATCTTTGGGAAATAATTGAAATTAATCAAAAACAAGTTAAAGTTACTAATGTTCGAGGTTGGGAAGAAAATCCTCTCAAAGATTGTCTCCTACCGAATTGTAGGTCTCAAATATGGAATAAAATGAGTTAATATAGGAACCCATCCCTTTTTACCTAGCTTAAAATATCACAATTACGAACTATATCACAGTTGTGATGCTCGCGAATGCAACCAGTGGTCGCAAATGTGAAAAGTCTTGAGTAACTAATGTCTTAAAGGCGAATGAACGTTCACAATTGCGATCCCATCATTCTAATTGCAAAGATAAGCACCCTAACCATTGCAAATGCGAGTGCAATGATTGGATATTGTTTGCATATTTGAGTCCCATTTCCTAATTTGATGCTTCTCGTAAGATTGGTTTTTGTTTTATGACTTGTGAGGATGGTTGGTTTGGTTGGGGGAAGGATTGAGAGAGATTCAGGACACTTAGTTCCATTTTGGAAAGTTAAGTTTAAGAGTTGACCAAGGTATGGATTTTTTATAAACGGCCTAGGATATTTCATTTGAGGGTTCCAATAGGTTTTGATGGTTATTTTGGACATGGGAATATGTTCCGATTCGTATTTGGAGGTTCCTAGGATGTTTTAGTGCTATTTGCCTAAAGATTGCATTCGGGGTTTGGAGAGTTATTATGTTTTATCGGGGACTGGTTTTGAGATATAAGATTCAGACTTAAGTTTGGGAAGTATGAGTAGATTTATTTTATTATTTGGGACTTGTGTGCAAAATTTTGATGTAATCCAGATTGGTTAGACTTTAATCGGATACTTGGTTTTTAGATTGGAAGTCGATGAACTTAAGAGAAGCTTAACTTGTGTTCTGATCATTGATTTGTAGTTTTGATGTTAGCCATGGTGTTTTTAGTATTAGGACAAGTTTGAGTAAGGCATTTGACTTGTTGGTATGATTGGCTAGGGTCCCGTGTTCTCGAGTGTGTTTTCGGGTGATTTCAGATTTTTGTGAAATTGAGGCATCAAATTTGCACTAGTATCTGGTGTTCGTCGTGTTTGCGGGGGTGGTACTGTGGTCGT
Organism: Nicotiana paniculata; assembly: GCA_005239505.1. Classification (NCBI taxonomy): domain Eukaryota; kingdom Viridiplantae; phylum Streptophyta; class Magnoliopsida; order Solanales; family Solanaceae; genus Nicotiana; species Nicotiana paniculata. Next base: position 65,422 of record ML320570.1, read on the forward strand.
GATGAAGGATGAAGAGGGCTGGTTACTGTTGTGATTTGCATTTGCGAAAGTCCAACCACGCTCGTGAAGAATGAAGCTGAGATAGGGGAAAAACTTCGCATTCGAGAGGTAGTGAATCGTGTTCACGAAGAAGTGAGGCAGTTGGCCTTTATGTTTGCAGGACTCATGTCGCATTAGCGAAAGATGATTTCTGCACTGAGGAAGCTTGTGCTAGTGAACATGAGGTAATAGCCACGTTCGCCAAGGGCATCACTTGGTAGAGTATTTAATGATATAATTTTGGGATTTTACCCATTCTCTCGTATTATGAACCTTAAATTTAGAGAGGTGGATATTTTTTGGGAGCTAATTTACTACAACGTTTGAGGTAAGAAGTTTTCAATTGGATTTGACTTTATATATTCATTCCTCATGGACTTCTACAGCTCAAACATGGATTTTAAATAAAACTGGGTTTTTTTGGTCTACGGCTTAAGAAGGTGTAATTTGTTGATTTGAAGGTCGATTTGGACTCAGTTTTAGAATCAAATAACATATTTGGACTCATGGAGATATGGGTGGTAGGAATGTACCCCTTGACTCGAGTTTTGGCCGTGTGGGCCTGACTTGTATTTTTGAAATTTTTGTAAAGATAAAAGCTCTATTGCTTGGAGTTGTTTATTACGTCTTTATTTGATGTTATTGAGTTGTGTTACTAGATATTTGTCCTTTGGAGTTGAATTTGGATGGTTACGCAATTTTTTCTTGATTTGAGGTTGTTAGGTGGAGGTAAGTCTCTTGTCTATCCCTGTAAGTGAGAATTCTCCAAATAGGCTTGATTCATGATTTAGGAGCCACGTATATGCGAGATTACGAGTGCATATGTGTAGCTCGGTTTTTTTACCATATCTGGTATTTCTTGACATGAATTGTGCTATAGTGAATTATGTGAAGTTTCTATCCAAGTTCTAATTGATTATATGACTACGTGATATGTTATATTCGTACATTAGGAGCATGCCTAGGGTTATAATTTATTGGTTTGACATGAGGGTTGTTTTGTCATGTCAGGCTTTATTATAAATTCATAGTCATATACTTGAATTATTTGCTCCATGATTTTAATGGTTTGTATGGCATAATTAGCTCATTATAATAATACGATTATGCTAGAAATATGCTAAATAACTTATTGATCTATTGTGATAAAATGAGTTGCATGATTTTCCATAGCCATCACTTAGCCATTGAGCTTTTATCCGCATTATTATTATCATCATGACTTGTTCCACCTTGTTATATCGTTTGTTAAACTTATGCATGAATGGAAAGTGTTTACTGAGAAAAGTAACGATTTTCGCACTACGACACTTGAGCAGATATTGGTACTGATTATTAGATTGATGATGTTATGATTTGGATCTAGTTGCACGCCACAATAGTTGATTGATGATCTTTACATATAAAATAATAAAGCTTATATTATGAATCAGTACCTTTGGATTCAGGTGATTACCCATAATACCTTGGGCCTTGTGAGCATAGGCACCCATGATTATTTGGTGCTTGTTGGAGAATGTGGCCCTTGTCAAGCACATGTATTTGTGCTGTGAGTTGTTAAAAAAGAAAACCCGAGCATGTACATATATATTTTCTTAGCCTCATGCTACAAATTGAATTAAGTATCATTGACTGATATCATGTTTTTATTCGAGAATTGGGATGCTAATATTTTATTTGATTCCTATTATCTAAAAATCATGCTTAAATTCCATATGAGCTATATATATTGAGCTTTATGCTTGTTGATAATATCATATCTAGTTTCGTATTGGATGATTCCCTCCTCTGCTTATTTCGGTGCTAGTGAGTGTCGGAGTCTACCCCTTTCCACAACTTATTCGAGTCTAGACATGATACTTTCTGGGTACCTTGGTTTTTAATCATACTATACTTCTGCATATTTGTTCAGGTTCTGAGGCTGGTGAGAGTGGCATTACTCTGAGCCATTAGGACCACTTGTGGGGACTTTGTGGTGAGCTGCTCTACTTGAACGATTGCAAAACATAGGGTCCCGCTCCCTACTTATCTCGCGTGTCTATTTATTTCGCGTACATTGTATTCAGATGATGTTACATTCTCTTGTTAGATGCTTGTGATGATTGTAACATCCATATTTTGGGTGGTATTGATAGTTGTGATCATGTTTCGACCTTGCCTTGGATAATTTATATACGCTATCAGACATGATATTATTTTCTTTTTATTATATTGAATATTTGTTAAGAGTCGATTAATCTGCCTCAAAATTATGATTGTATTGTGTTAGCTTTCCTAGAGAGTGGGTTAGAATCCATCACGACCTTTGGTCGGAATTCAGCTTGTGACAAGTTGGTAACAGAGCACTAGGTTCTAAGCGTCTCATAATCACAAGCAAACCTGGTAGAGTCTTGCGGATCGGTACAAAGGCATCTGTACTTATATATGAGAGAAAATAGGGTTTTAGAAAACTTCCTTTTCTTGATTCCCCATCATCCGTTTATTATTGACTTGTGTCCAAATCCTTCTATTCTATTTTGTCATCGATGGTGAGGACTCACGCATCTAGAGTAGTAGAGGATGAAGGAGAAGTACTATTGGTTATGATCGGTAGAGGTTGGGTTAGTGCCCAAGCCCCATACTAGAGGCCATACTATTATAGCTGGGGGTGGAGAATCTATTAAGGCCCATGGCCATGCCGAGGAAGTTTATTTGGACCCACTTGTGGAGCGGGTGGAGGAGCAGAAAATAGATGGGAATATTGAGGCTCTAGTGCACACCCAGAAGCTAGAGGGTTTAATTACGATACTCGTAGTTTATGAGTATATGACGAGGATGGTATGCTTCATATATGCACTGACCAAGGTTGGGTGGTTTCGGTGGGTCAAGACTTTGTGGGGAGCCAGACCCCGGTCGCTCATACTCCAGAGCAGTCGATTGTAGAAAATAGACCTGAGACCTTGTCTGGCATGTCAGTTGATAAGCAGAAGAGACTAGAGAGATTTCACAAGCTTTTTCCTCCACACTTTGAGGGAAGTGCTTCATATGATGACAAAGATTTTTTAGACAGGTTCCATATGATGATATGCAATTTTGACTAGGCAAAGTCCAACAGAGTGGACTTCACCACTTTCAAGTTTAGAGGCGCCATAACGAGATGGTGATAGACATATGAGTTGGGCGGCCCAAGTGATTTAGCTCCTCTTATATGGGCTCAATTTCCACACCTATTACTTGAGAGGCACATTTCACTCACCACGAGGGATGAGCTGAGACGTCAATTCAAGCACCTTCCGTAGTGTCGTATGTTATTGATCGAGTATGAGGCGAGACTCGCAATGTTGTCTCGTCATGTAGAATTTTTGATCACCACCATGGCAGCAAAGGTGAGGAGGTTTATTGAGCGTCTAAATTATGTCGTCAGGGTTACTAAGGCTTGAGAGTCAGAGAGGTGGACAACCTTTCATCAGGCATTAGAAATAGCTCAGAGGATCGAGCGTGTTCATAGCTAGGATTTAGAGGTCTTGATGAGGGACAAGAGACCTGTCGCGCCCCTCTTTTCCCCAAGCGCTCCTTTCGGGGCCGGTTGAAATGGTTTATGACATTGGTTGAGACAACTCGTTCCTTTTGGGAAAGGGGTTTGCATATTTTGAAGAGTCGCCACCTAATGATTTTAACGGTGCGTTAGGTCACCTAAGGGGTTCAATTACAACTACGTTACTAATCAGGGATTAGGTAAGGGCTTGAAATTATCCTAAGGGGAAGGTGTTAGGCACCCCTCGGGATCCACAATTGTGGTTCCTGGCCAAATGGTTTCGTGAATTTGTATAATTAGCAAATAACAAGTGAAGGCTCAAATAAGAGGGGAATTAAGTCTTAAGCATGCAGATGTTTGAGAATAGTAAAGAAGATTAGACTTTAAAAGGATTACGAGCTAAGCATATAAATGGTATCCTAGGTTTATAATAATATGGATCACATCAATGCAATACCAGGTAATCACTCCTCGAAGAGGGGCTACACGTGGTACTAACGCACCGGTCATCATATCCATATCTACCCTTCCCACCCCCTAAGGTTATCAAAAACGAGTGTTAGTATATGTCATGACCCAAAATCCCACACGAGTCGTGACGGCGCCCAAAACCAGAATCAGGCTAGCCAACATTTGTTTACTAGTGAGATTTTTCCTTATTAACATACCAATCCCACATATTTCCCAAAGTTTTAAACTTAGCTCATTTAAAAAAAAGAGGAAAAATTAACCAACTTAAATACATACAGCCAAAATGATCGTGATCCAATATATATACAGTCCCAAAATAAGAGTTTACTATGTGCGTGCCAGGAACTAGTGTCACAAGTCAACAGGCGAACTAGTAGAATATACAAAAGATGATACAAAACTGTACTGCTGTCTGAGAGGAATAGACAGAAATAAACAAAAGGATAACTCCATAGCACAACTGAGAAACGTCGGTGGTGCAGCTCACCGTGGAGTCCAGTCCAGAAGATAAGTCAAGCCCCGGTCGGATAAGCAGAAACACCAGCCTCAGAACCTGTACAATTAAGTACAGAAGTGCAGCATGAGTACATAAATATATATGTAACCAGTGAGTATCCCGCCTAACCTCGAAGAGGTAGTGACGAGAGGTCGACATGACACTCACTAAGGTCCAACAGTAATAATGTATAACAGGATATACGGAATGCAGTAGACATGTGAGACAGTAAGTAGCAGATACCTATCAAATACAAGAAACCAGGAAACTACTGAAAATAAGCAACAATGTACATTTTCCTTTTCCCCCAAATATCTGTCAAGTCAATATCAATGGAAAACAATACCCAATAGCCCAAGCGCACACAAGGGTAGGACAACCGGCTGGAGTCATAAGGAAATATCTAGACACTGAAAGGACGTAAAGCTTCCCTCGACCGCGAATCTTACCTGCTACTTGATTGCTGACTCATATATATAATTAACATAAAGATCCCCTCGATCGCGAATCATACCTGCGACTCGAGTTTTGACTCATATATATAATTAACATCAACATTAGGAACTGTGTGCCTCCTCTAGAATCATCTCCCTTGCCAATAGTAGCCTCCTTGGCCCTGCCCTGAACCACTGTCTCCCGAAGCTCTGCTAAGCACGGATCATAGAACTGTCGGGCCTTAATCTCTCCCAATAACGAAGACTGAGCAACAACATGTGCTAAAACTCGGCGAGGCTCTGAATGGTCTAACCTCACTAGGCGATTGGCCAAGGACTGAATGTCCAAGGCTATAGGTCTCTCATCTGCTGCAATATAAGCCAAGCTACCTATACTCTCAGCCTTCCTGCTCAAAGCATCTGCCACCACATTTTCCTTGCCCGGGTGATAAAGAATGATGATATCATAATCCTTCAACAACTTAAGCCATCTGCGCTGCCCCAAATTAAGATCCTTCTGCTTGAACAATTTCTGCAAGCTACGGTGGTCTGTATAAACCTCACAGGACACTCCATACAAATGGGCCTCCAAATCTTAAGAGTGTGAACAATCGCCGCCAACTCCAAATCATGCACAAGGTAATTCTTATCATGAACCTTCAGCTGGCGCGAAGCATAAGCAATAACTTGCCCCTCCTGCATCAATACACACCCCAAGCTAACGCGTGAAGCGTCGCAATATACTATGTACATCCCAGATCCGGAAGACAAAACTAGAACTAGCGATGAGGTCAATGCTGTCTTGAGCTTCTCAAAGCTCGCCTCACACTCGTCAGACCCTCGAAACGGGGCATTCTTCTGAGTCAATCTAGTCAATGGAACTGCAATAGAAGAGAAACCCTCCACAAATCGACGATAATAACCTGCTAGGCCCAAAAAGCTTCTGATCTCTGTAGCTGAAGTAGGACGCGACCAACTCTGAACTGCCTCGATATTTTGAGGATCAACCTTGATACCCTCTCCGGATACCACATGCCCCAAAAATGCCACGGAATCCAACCAAAAGCCACACTTGGAGAACTTAGCATATACCTTCTGTTCTCGCAGAGTCTGGAGCACAACTCTCAAATGCTGCTCGTGCGCCCCCAGGCTACGTGAGTAGATCAAAATGTCATCAATGAAGACAATGACAAAGGAATCAATATACGGCCTGAATACCCTATTCATCAAGTACATGAATGCCGTTGGGGCATTAGTCAAGCCAAAGGACATTAGTAGGAACTCATAATGGCCATATCTCGTACGAAAAGTAGTCTTCGGAACGTCTGAAGCCCGAATCCTCAACTGTTGATACCCCGATCGCAAATCAATCTTAGAAAACACACGAGCACCCTACAACTGGTCAAACAAATCACCGATGCGCGACAAGGGATACTTTTTCTTAATGGTAACCTTGTTCAATTGGAGATAATCAATACACATCCACATAGACCCATTCTTCTTCTTCACAAATAGAACTGGAGCACCCCACGGCGATACACTCAGTCTGATTAACCCCTTAGCTAACAACTCCTCAAGCTGCTCCTTCAACTCTTTCGGAGCCATACGATACAGAGGAATGGATATAGGCTGGGTGTCTGGAGCTAAATCAATGCAGAAATCAATATTACGGTCCAGAGGCATGCCCGGAAGATCCGAAGGAAAAACATCCGCAAACTCTCGAACCACTGGCACTGAATCAATCATCGGAGACTCGGCGGTGGTGTGCCGCACATAAGCAAAATAGGATAGACAACCCTTCTCGACCATATGTCGAGCCTTCAAAAATGAAATAACCTGGATGGCTGTGCTAACTGAAGAACCCCCCCACTCCAGCCTAGGTGACTCGGGCATGGCTAAAGTAACTGTCTTGGCATGGAAATCAAGCATGGCATGATAAGGAAATAGCCAATCCATGCTTAGAATAAGCTCAAAATCAACCATGTCGAGCAATAACAGGTCGGCTCTGGTCTCGAACCCACAAAATGTGATCACACAAGACCGATACACCTGGTCTACCACCACAGAATCGCCCACAGGAGTGGACACATATATAGGAGATCCCAAGGACTCACGAGAAACATCTAAAAAATGAGCAAATAGGGCTGAAACATATGAATAAGTGGATCCTCGATCAGAAAATACTAAAGCCTTTCTACCACATACCGAGATTATACCTGTGATCATGGCGTCTGAGGCCACTGCATCTGATCTGGCTGGAATAGCATAAAACCTGCTGGAGCACCTGAAGAGTGAGCCCCGCCGGAGTGAACAGGAGCTGCCTGACCTCCCCCTGACTGGCCTCCACCTCTAGGAAGACCCCTGCCGACCTGTCCTCCACCTCTAGCCGGCCGGAGTGTTGGTGTTGAACTCATAGGCTGATAACCCTGCTGCACTGCCTTGCCCCGAAACCGGGGACAAGCCCTCTTCACATGGCCCAGATCCCCGCACTCGTAACATCTCACAGGTGACATATCCTGCTGTCCTGAAGAAGAAGAATCCTGAATGGACGGAGGGCGATGTGAACTCTCAGGCATAGCACTGAAATAGGAACAGGAGGATCTCTGGCGACTGGAGTAACCACTAGGAGAACTCTGGATAGCTGGGGGATGATAGGAGCGCTCTGCCATGGGACTGAACTGGGGCCTAACTGGGACACCCCGGGGAGCTGGTGGAGGTGCTGAATAAGATGCCCTGCTAGGCTGACCACCCCCAAAACGACCTTTGCTCCTAGCTGGGATGAAATATTCGGAGAACCTAGCCCTCTTATCATGCTAATTCTGCTCCCTGCTCCTCAACTGATAACCCTCGATCCTGCGAGCAATCTCCACTACGAGCTGATAAGGAGTACCCATCTCCACCTCTCGAGCCATGGTGGATATAATACCTAGGTGAAACCTTGCTACAAACCTCCGCACTTTCTCAGCGTCGGTGGGTAATATCAGAAGAGCATGGCGTGACAACTCAGAAAATCTTGCCTCCTAATCTGTCACGGACATATGCCCTACTCTAATCTGTCCAAGAACATCTGTGTGAACTGCTCCCAAGTGATAATAGGAGAATCGGCTGGCCTGTTGAGAATATAAGACTACCACCACCTGCGATCTCTGCCCTCTATCTGGAATGTAGTGAAATCCACTCCATGGGACGCTAGGATCCCCATGTTGTGCAGTCTATCCCTGGACCTATCAACAAAGTTCTGGGCATCCTCGATTTGCTCACCCCTAACAACTGGAGAGTGCAATCGAGTCCATCTGTCTAACATCTTCTGTTGGTTGCCATCCACAGCTGGTCTGGGCTCCGGTGCTGCCAGTACAGGCTGGGTACCACCTACGGGCAATGTACCCGGGGTGTAATGTACTGCTGCTGTCGGTCTTGCGGCCTGGGCAGTAGGGGTCTGGGCTCCCCTTCCTGCATGAGAAGTGGCAGAATCTGCTGGAAACAAACTAGCCCAGGACATAGTGTCCATAAATCTCATCATATGACCCATAACTGCCTGGAAGCTTGGCACCGTCATAAAGTCTACGGGTGTAGGATCTGCTGGAGGCACCTCATCCTGCTCCTCTATAATAGGGTCCTCTAGTGGCAGGACCAGAATACCTCTGGGATGCCCTCGTCCCCTACCACGGGTCGGTGCCCTCCCCCGGCCTCTACCGCAGCCTCGGACAGCGGGGGTAGCGGACCCTCCCGAGTTAGGAACATCAGATGCACGCGTCCTCACAATCTGAGAGAGAATAGAAGAATGAATTTAGTAAATCATTGACTGCACAATAGAATGAGAACAAATAGAGGTTTCCTAACACCCTGTAGCCTCCTGAAGATATGTATAGACGTCTCCATAGATCCGTAAGACTCTACTGGGTTTGCCCGTGACTCGTGAGACTTACGTGAACCTAGTGCTCTGATACCATGTTGTCACGACCCAAAATCCCACACGAGTAGTGATGGCGCCCAACACCAGAGTCAGGCAAGCCAACAGTTGTTTACTAGTGAGATTTTTCCTTATTAACATACCAATCCCACATATTTCCCAAAGTTTTAAACTTAGCTCATTTAAACAAAAGTGGAAACATTTACCAACTTAAATAGATACAACCAAAATGATTGTGATCCAATATATATACAGTCCCAAAATAAGAGTCTACAATGTGCGTGCCATGAAATAGTGTCACAAGTCAACATGCGAACTAGTAGAATATATAAAAGATGACACAAAACTGTAATGTTGTCTGAAAGGAATAAACAGAAATAAACAATAGGATAACTCCATAGAACAGTGGAGAAACGTCAGGGGGTGCAGCTCACCATGGATTCCGGTTCAGAAGATAAGTCAAGCCCCGGTCGGATGACCAAAAACACTAGCCTCAGAACCTGTACAATTAAGTACAAAAGTGCAGCATGAGTACATAAATATATATGTACCAATGAGTATCCCGCCTAACCTCGAAGAGGTAGTGACGAGAGGTCGACATGACACTCACTAAGGTCCAAAAGTAATAATGTAAAACAGGATATACAGAATGTAGTTGAAATGTGAGACAGTAAGCAGCAGATACCTATCAAATACAGAAAAACCAGGAAACTACTGAAAATAAGCAACAATGCACACTTTCCTTTTTCCTCAAAATATTTGTCAAGTCAATATCAATGGAAAACAGTACCCAATAGCCCAAGCGCACACAAGGATAGGACAACCGGCCGGAGACATAAGGAATAATCTAGACACTGAAAGGACGTAAAGCTTCCCTCGACCGCGAATCTTACCTGCGACTCGAGTGTTGACTCATATATATAATTAACATAAAGCTCCTCTAGATCGCGAATCATACTTGCGACTCGAGTGTTGACTCATATATATAATTAACATAAAGATCCCCTTGATCGCGAATCATACCTGCGACTCGAGTGCTGACTCATATATATAATTAACGTAAAGCTCCCCTCGATCGCAAATCATAACTGCGACTCGAGTGCTGACTCATATATATAATTAACATAAAGCTTCCCTCGATCGCGAATCATACTTGTGACTCGAGTGCTGACTCATTTATATAATTAACATAAATCTCCCCTTAATCACGAATCATACCTGCGACTCGAGTGCTGACTCTTATATATATACATATCGGATTTATCAATAAGATTAGTAGAGGCTATACTTGTAGCAAGGATTAATTCACCGGAAATTTCGAGGCAACTCTCTACGTTTTTGCATACTAGTTCAAAGATAATAAGAAATACTGGTTCAAAGATAATAAGCAACTCAAGGTTTGGTTAAAGATACACATAAGGCACGTAATTGCATGCTCGTGAGTCCTAAAACTACCCGACATCATATAATAGTCGCTACGTACGGACTCTCGTCACGTCGTACACACGTAGCCCCCACAACAATTTCACACATCATATATAACACCTATGGGGCCAATTCCCTCTTACAAGGTTAGAAAGGAGACTCACCTCATGTCGAATCTACCCCTCGGACCAAGGATGCGCCTAAATCTTCAAACTCTACACCCGAGGACTCGCAACTAGCCAAATACTGTATAATGACATCAATGCATGCTCAAAGTAGGGAAATTATACTAATTATTCAATAATTCAACATTCTTGAAGAATTCCCAAAATACAACCCTGGGCCCGCACGCTCGGATTCCAATAATTCTCAAATGGAACACTCACCCAAAGCCTAATGATCAATAATATACGATTCTTACTTGATTTCATATCAAATTCACGGTTAAATTCTCAAATTATCACAAACTCTAGGTTACTACCCAATTCTTGATTTTTCACTAATTTAGGTAGTTAATTAAGCTAGAAATCCATGCATGAAGGTAATTTTAGAGTAGATTTTATTTACCTTAAATGATCAGGTTGTTATCCCCTCAACATTGGTGGAAATCGCCCCAAGGAAGAAGAAGAAATGTGAAAAATGTGTTAAGACCCCTATATAAAAACACACTGCCTGGACAGTGTTTTTGCACCTGCGGCTCGAGGACCGCACCTGCGGTCTCGCACCTGCGAGCAAAGGCCCGTACCTGCGGAAATGGACTGGAGAGCCTGGGCCCGCACCTGCGGAGTGGAGACCGCACATGCAGCTCCGCTCTTGCGGAACTTTGTCCACACCTGCGAGAATTGACCAGACCACTGGGGGTCGCACCTGCGATGCTGGGGACCGCAGAGCGGTCCCGCACCTGCGACTGGGCAACCGCACCTGCGTTCACACTAGAACAGGTGCACCAACAGCAATTTTAGCTGGTTTTTATCCCCGTTAGGTGCCCAAGAGGCACCTGGGCCCACCCGAGCCCTAGTCCAAATATACCAACGAGTCCCAAATCATAATTCAGACTCGCTCAAGCCTTCAGAACACCCAAAACAACGCTAAAACTCAAAATCACACTTCCAAACCCCAAGAACCAAAGTTAGGAACTTTAAGTTTTCTAGACTTCGCTAACCACGCGTCGAACCGACCTATACAACTCGGAATGACACCAAAATTTGCAGGCAAGTCATAATTAACATAACAGAACTATTCCCAATCTCGGAATTTCGATCGGACCTCGATAACACAAAAACACGTCCCTAACCAAAATAGGAAATTAAGGAACTTATTGTTTCAATATTGGGCGCCTAAATTCCCCCGGCTCATCAGAAACCCCTTCCGAACACGCCCAGGTCCAAAATCATCACATGAAGCTACCGGAATCGACGAAACTCGATTCCGAGGTCATTTACCCAAAATGTTGACCGAAGTCAAACTTGGCCTTAAAGGCCAACCTTAAGGAACCAATTGTTCCTATAGCACTCTAAACACATCCAAATCCCGGACCACCAGTCCCCGCAAGTCATAAATCATAAAAAAGCCTCTATGGAAAGTTTCATTTACGGGAACAGGGTCCGATAACACAAAACTACCGGTCGGGTCATTACTGTCTCGACCTCTATTGCATGTTGTTACCCGTCCCTTCCTATCAGCCCCGGAGGAAATTAAGACTCCTATTCTAAAGGGAGGTGCTAGGCAGACCCTCACGTTTTAAAGGTAAAAATTCTAGGGCGACAGAAAATAAAACAAGTAGGACTGCAGATAAAGGGAAAGCATGGAAAGCAGATAAAGGCTCAAGTATTACTCCACACACAGTACACATAAACAACATATCTCATACACAACTAAGGTCCATATTAATTCAGAATCCTAAAGCATGGTATCTAGGTGATAACACAAAGACAAATTTATTGCATAACTCAGAGAGGAAGTCTTAATCGGGCTTGCCTACTGGTTTTAAGCATGCTGACAGTTAAACATGATCACAAAGACACTTCTGATTTTATTTTTAAGTTGATTACCTAAGGCTTGCCTAAGTGTAGGATAACATGCAATTCTAGGTGTTGAAGATGTGTGAGGACTAATTACCAGTTGTTTAGAACAGGGGACTATTTTAGATATCTGTATTTAGACTAAGTGCAGTTAAATGAGCATGCTGTCTAATGCAGCATGGTGCATAATAACTTAAACATGATTTCTAAATGCACATAGAATCACAGCATTATGCACAATTTCAGAAATAGCATAGGTGATATATTTTTTAATGTTGTTTACCTAGAAACATGATCTCTAAGTGCGTAGGCATGGTGAGACATGATTGCATTTAACATTATTTATCCTAGGACATGACTGCTAATGAAGTTTCAGAACACGTTTATATGAGCAGAATCACATAATAGCAATTTACTTAATTATTTTTCCTATAGGCAGGATCTCTAAGTGAGGGCAATGAATGATGATATGCTGAAAGGAAAGCAGTACCTAAACATGGATGCTATTGCGCATAGAGAAAATAAACCTAGAAACATAGTCTCTACCCTTAATTATACTACAACATGCATATCACCTACCCATTTTCACTATCCGACCCTAGAGTTGCTTACAATTAATTATTACAGACCATTGAATAGGAATTACATAACTAAAAATAAGAAAATGAGAAGTTAACTATAGGGAGCCTTCATAATAGTCTCAAGTCTCCAGGTCCTCAATGCCAAGTATTATTTCACAACTTTTCTCTTAATCCGGGTGTGTCAACGCTCCCTAAGGGCCTCAAGGGCTCCCGGGCAGTTCTCACACCCAGATTCCATAGCCAAGATAGAGTAAGTGCAGTGTGGAATGGCCAACCTCTATGTGTCAAAGTTCTGAGAGAGCTCAAGGGTCCCAAGGCTATGCTCACACAGAGGGGGCAAAACCCAAGGGGGTCTAAGAGTATAGTGAGAGTGCTCGACATAGTTTTGAGGAGTTTAAGTAGGAAAACAGTTTTGAAACAGTTTTGGAAAAGAGGGGAGACTTAGTGAAAATTATAACAAAAGGTTTAACTGATGAAAACAGCTAGAGAGAACACCATTCTCAAAACAAGCTCAACACCACATGACAGGACCAAGAATAGTCCAATAATCACAAGCAAGGGTATGTGACTTGAGGGACAAATACAGAGCAAGTAAGGGCAAACATGTAGCAGGCAGAAACATATATGAGCACGCAATCAGAAACTCCTAAGGGTTCAGGGGATCAGGGGTACAACAAAGTATCAGATTAGATTAACGTATCAATACCAAACAAGTAAGACCATGATCAAACTAATGTACCAGTCATAGGCACGGGGATTCACATAAGAAGCAGGTGCTAAGTATGCAGAAACATGCTGGTCGTTGACAAGTAAATAATAACTTAACAGGTAGAGGGGATTCAGGATCTTAGTTACATGTCGAACGATGGAATAGTAAATAGAAGCAGATTAGAAACACAATAAATTGCAACAGTAATTGAAACATGTTGGGTTGAGGACTGAAATCTGAATTAGAACATACCAGTAAACTAAAGAAAGCAGAAACACAAAACATAAATAGGAGAGGCACAGTAGTCAGCTTTGGCTTGCAACCGACTAACTTAGAATAGTAGCAAGTAGCACAGAAGAGAGAATAGAGATCAAGTTTTAGTTGTGAGATAGAGAGTTGAACATATTAGTTGTTAGTGTGTGTGCTAATGAGTGAATAAAGTATATATAGTTTTGAAAAGCAGGCATAGGAATAAGGTAAAAATAGTAGTTCAGCAGTAATTATAGAAATAATCATCAATTAGAATCAAATTTAGTATACAGACTTCCTTTAATTAAGGAATCATACCCAAACGGTAACAAGTAGTGGCAACAAAAGGAAAGGAATCAAGTAAAGTGTATATAATTATAGAAATAAACACAATTAGGATCCAATCAATACAAGTACTCCCCACAATTAAGGAGTCACAGTTCAAACGGATACCGCAGTAGTAAAGAAGGAAAGAGAACTAATTTGAAAGACTGATTTTAATCGTACAAAGAGTAGTAAAGAATAGGTCATGTGATTAGGTCTAGGTACATAATATGTTAATTAAGGAAAATATATAATTAATTGACAACATACTTATACATAACATAAGGTAGAAAATAATTCCAGCAAGAAATCCCTCGAAATCACAGGGAATCTGTTATCAAATAAGGCAAATGTCACACAAATATGCAAAATTAGTAAAAAGTTCAAAGGAAAAATACACAGAATCACAGTTTTAAAGAAAATATCACAGTTCTAAGGAAATAGAGAAGACAACACTGATTTATCATGACACTATGAGAATAAACAGGTAATAGACTAGAATCAGGACCATAAGAAAGAACAGTATCAAATATGAGTTAGGATTTTGTATAGAGCATTATATAGTCAAGAATAATCGAACACAAAAAACCCTACAAGCAAACATAAGTAGGTATCACAGAATCGTAGGAAGTTTACGAGCAACATACAGATCAACTAAACACAACAACCAAGACGAACTCAAAACCCTAAAATTGGGGTTTTTTTAACAGAATAACTCAAGTAAAGAGAGAATTATTAATCAAACATTTAACATATATTGAGAATCATAGGTTAGTACCAAAAATCAGAAGAGAAAGCATTTTGAAAGGGGTTAAGAAACCCTAGTTGAAGATGAAGCGTTATTTTAGAGAAATCGGAAAACCTTTAAGTAAAATAATAAAGAGCCCATAATATATACAGATCTAAGACAGATCTAAAAGAAAATCAGAAAATTGTAGGAGTTAGGTTTCAAAGAACCCAATAAAACCCATAAAACCTCTTAATGTCACCGGCTTTAGCCGGAAAAGTCATAGATCTTACTCAAACGGTCGGAGGTGGCCGAAAAATGGCATGAGGGACCACGGGTAGGAGTTTAACCGCCTCTGGGTCACTTGAGGACCTCAGCGTAGTGTCAAACTGGCATGGGGTGAAGCAGAGGCCATGAGATGATGAGAGACCATGGTTTCCGGCGAGGGAAATGGCCGGAGAAGGTGTACAGAGCTCATCGGAAGGGGGAAGGTGGAAGGTTCTAGAGAGAACCATTGATAGAGAGAGGGAGGTAGAGAGTCCGGTTGAGAGAGAATGGGAGGGGGGTAGTCATCTAGGTCTAATTAAGGAAGGGAGAGATCTGGACCGTTGATCAAATTTGATCAACGGTCAAGATGGACTCTGAGTTGGGCCGGGTAGATAGGATATTGGGATTGGGTATTGGGCTAGATTAATTGGGTTAGGACCAGGGTTGATTTAGGCTAGGATTTAAATAAATATGGCTATTTGTTAAATACACTTTTAAAATTAGATAAAGTAATTTAATAAAAAATAGATAGTAATTATATAAAAAATGAAATTAAGACTAAATAGGTGAAATTAAGGTAATTAACTAGTATTAAAAATATAAAAATGGCTAATTATCGGATTAAATAGTATAGAGTATACAATTAGGCTATAATTGCAAAAATTACTGCAATTATAGCTAAATAATGCCAAATTGGCTAATTTGTGAAATAATTAAATACTAATAAGATCAAAAATGATATATTGAGCTGGGAAATATTTTGAAATTATTTATAATATACTTTATGAATAATTATAAAATACTAAAGAAATAGGAAAACAAATTGATAAAAATATGGAAAATTAGGGAAAAATACCATTCATTATGAAAAGTGATTTTGAAGGTATATGCAAATTTTAAAATAGTTTGAGGAAAAATTGGGTATCAACAAGGCCTTGTCAATCTAGTAGTTATAGTGGTACATGATCTGGAGGTAGATGCTAGATTGTTAGGGGCCATAAGAGTAGGACAACTTAGTGTACTCGGCATAAGTCCCTTTGTGCGACGTCTCAGACATCTTTTAGTTCTCCAGCTCCGTCATACTTTAGTGCTCTACCGACGAGCTCATACTTTGCTCTGTCGGTTCTGGTTTATCTAGTGGGTATTCAGGTCATTAGTGAAAGTATCAGACTTAGAAGCCTCATATAGCTCGGGGTTGCTTTGAATTTGCAGAGTTTGGGCATGTGAGGAAATATTGTCCTAGACTTATCATAGGATAAGCTCATTAGGGTTCTCAGTCCATAGTTCTGGTGCCAATTGCATCACCCCTTGCTCAGATAGCTAGAGGGGAAGGTCAGGCAATGAGAGGATGCCTGAGAGGGGAGGTAAGGTTGGCGGTAGTTAGACCAGTGGCAGACTGCCCCATTGTTATGATTTTTCAAGGAGAACCGAGGAGATAACTTTATCCATGATCATAGATATGATTTCGGTCTACCATATAGATGCTTCCGTCCTATTTGATATAGGGTTTACTTATTATTATGTGTAATCATACTTTTCTCCTTATTTAGATATGGCTCATGGGTTTTTTGATATTCATGTGCAAGTATCTACACATGTTGATGATTCTACTATGGTAAATTTAGTATATCATACTTGTATGGTCACTATGGGTTGTTATGAGACTAGTGTTGACCTTCTATTGCTTAGTATGGTGAGTTTTCATGTGAATTATGTATGGATTGGTTATCTCCGTACCATGGTATCCTTTATTATCATGCTAAGACCATGAAGTTTGCTATGTCAGAGTTGTTGAGGTTGGAATGGAGAGGTTCTCTTGGTCACACTATGTAAGGCCCCGTAAATTTTTTAACTAAAAACCCGGAATTTCGTGGTGCCAAATTAGATTCATGTGTTATAATAGTAGAAATTCTTCACGGTGAGTTTACTTTTTGGATTGAACAATATGCTACGGACCTAAAGGAAAATATTTTGCAGTAGAATGGTTTTCTGCGGCCCACTATGCAGCCGCAAAATCACTCTGCAGACCGCAGAGTGAGGCCCAAAATTTGCCAATTTTGAGGTTAGTTATGCGGCAAATTATGTGACCGCATAATCATTTAGGGAAGTTCTGCGGTGCATTATGCGACAACAGAACAGGTATGCAGACCGCATACTGGTTACATACCTGTGTAGAAAACTCAAGCCCCTAAGGGCTACTTTTATGGTCACTTTGCGGGCCGATAACCATTAACCGGTCGCATATGCGGACGAATATCTGTGTCGGGGCACCCATTTTTCTTATTTTAAGACCCGAACCTATTCCATTAAAAACACATGTTATACAACATTTTGGACTATTTTTCTGATATTTTAAGAGTGAGGAAGAGAGTTCTTAGTTGGAGAGACCAACCTTCACACTCATATCCATCACTTCTTGATAAATACTTGAAGATTAACAAGAAGGTCCTCATATTGAAGGTAATAATCTATACCTTAGCCTTTAAATTTCAAAAATCTAGTAAAAGGGGGGATATGGTAAGACAATTATTGGGTATGGGGGTAAATATCTTGCATGCATGTATTCCTAAAATAGGTGGGAAGGTTGTGAACTAAGAATGAGTGGTAGGATGGTAGAATGTTTCATAAAAATACCTTAGAAATAGTAATGCACACATAGTGTTTGACAAGATATTCCAGTAAGCTAGAATTACGATTATTCTCCTAATTTTGGGTTCAATTTAGCTATATTATTAAAATAGATTGAAGTTGCTAAATTATGGATCATCTTAAAGTTTTAAAGAAAGCTCAATTATTATGTATGGCTAAACTCCCTTCTTCTTAGAATCGAACCCATGGTGTTCGAGTAGTTGGTGTAAGTTCCTAACTTGATCATGCTACAATTGATTGCCTTAGTATGTTGTGTTGAAAGATTCATGTACAATAATTATTCTAAATGTTTATCATGTCGTCATGATATTTAGGAATGTGTTGAAATAAGGAATCCGTGTTGAGAAAGGTTAAGGATTCATGTCAAGAATCGAATGATGGTTGCTATGTTAATTTTATGAAAAGCATATGTGTGCTTAGGATTTTCCAAGCCTTCTTCCTTATGTGTGAAAATGCCTTACATGATAGATTTTATTGATGTGATAATAATATTGGATGTTAAAAAAAGGGGCAAAGCTTGAAAATCTAAGGTATGGAAAAGAGCTAAGAACGATTTAATAAATAAAGCCCCTCGTGCCAATGTATCGAAAGATGTGAAAAAATGTAAAGTGAGATGATTGATTGAATGGATGATGTCTCAATGGAGATCGCCTAGCCGATTGGACCGTGATCGGACGCCATGACGCACACATGGTGGTAATGGTGCTAAAATGATGATTGGGATTGTGGACAAGGTTCATGTCTCAAACGAGACGACCTAGCCTGTCGGGTCGAGATCGGACTCCGTGTAAGAACACGGTGGTATTGTGGATATTGGCACATGGCACTAAGATTACCAACTTAATAAGATAGAAAGTGACCGAGAAATTATATGATCACCTACTTGATGTTGTGGTATTATATTTGAAGCTTTTTTTGTACAACATGATTGTTTCCCCTTTTATTTTTTTCCTTGTTCCTTATATTGAGGTTGGTGTTTATCTTTATATACTATTACTATTCGACAGTACTAACGTCCCTTTTACCGGGGGCGCTATATCTTTGAATGGATGTAGGTGGTTCCATAGCAGGTAGTGTGATGCGAGACTAAATTGCATAGTTTAACATGTAATATACCTTACATTTGAGGTGCGTTAATGATAAAAATACACTTGTTATGTGCTTAATGGAGTTTATTTCATGTGTAGGTGAATTGGAGATGGAAACAGAGCTAAAGGGATGCAAAT
Organism: Nicotiana paniculata; assembly: GCA_005239505.1. Classification (NCBI taxonomy): domain Eukaryota; kingdom Viridiplantae; phylum Streptophyta; class Magnoliopsida; order Solanales; family Solanaceae; genus Nicotiana; species Nicotiana paniculata. The sequence goes on from ML320570.1 coordinate 84,464, forward strand.
ATGTGGAAAATACGCAAAAGGAGACACCCGGGCGATAGCCGGGCGTTTGCCCTCTAAAGCTAGGCAGCCCCCAGCGTTAGGGGGGCGTTTACCCCATAAGGCCAGGAAGCCCTTGGCGTTAGGGGGGTGTTAGGGCCCAAACGCCAGGCCTGCCCTGGCCTTAGGGGTGCGTTAGAGCCCAAACGCCCGGGGTCCCAGGTTCGGTCAAATCCGAGTTTTGACAAGTTTAAGCATTTCCCGGTTGAAATAGAAGTCTCCTACAGGTTTAGGGTTTGTCCTAAACTTATAAATAGACCCCAAATAACACAACTTAAGGGGGATTCGAGATTAGAGAGGATACGGACGGCAAAACATCGATTTGTACTGATTTTCTTCATTACTTTGTAGTTTAATTATGCAAGTTATTTTGGGTTTTATTCTTATGAATTTGTTTAGCTAACTTCTTTAACCTAGGGTTTTGGTAGAACCCGTTGGAGGATAAACTTATTGTGTTATTAATATAGTTCCAATTGGTTGATTAATCTCTATTTGTTCAACTACGTTCTTGTTGTAGTTAATTGAATGGNTTGTCGTATAGGCGAAAGTCATAACCGAGGGTTTAGAGGTTGGATTAGAGATAACGATACCTCGGGTGCAATCTAAAGTGAACTGTAATGCAATCTAGCTAGCGTAACTTGAGAGAGTGCGTCTAGTAAATTATCATAATTACTTGAGAGAGATTTATGGTAGATAGAGTGTTCATGATTGATAGAAACAACTAATCAAGCTATATGAAGTATCCGAGAAGTAAATTCACCGACGGGGGAAACCATAACCTTAGATCTTTATTACAATTGTTTACACCTTAGCGTAGTTAATATTTAGTTTTAATCTTTAGTTTTAGTAATTTAAATAACATCAAGTGACAGTTGAGTATTCTAACAGCTTGCTTGATACGTAAATTCCCTGTGGGATCGACTCTGGGCATAATACCCCGGATTATATTTGCAACGCCTGCTTAGTCTTCTACAAGACATAGTTGAGCGTGATCATAGTGCTGATCGTAGCTAGCGACGTGTCCTCTTCTTATCGATCTTGGTGAGCCCCCTTTCTTCCAGGGGTCATGTAGTACATCTTATGTTCATATGCTTACATGTTTTGAGGTATAACCGAGGCATTGTTGCCCGCATTATCATATCTGTCATTTGTATCCTTAGAGGCTCTGTAGACATTTACGTGGGTTGTGTATGGGTATTGGAATGAGTCATTGAATTATGTTGTATTTCTTTTAAAACTCTTATTCCACTAATTTGTAAATTGTATGTTTTTTGGGAACTTAACCATGATGTAATGAAAATGAAGCAAGGAAAACTTTTAATGTTCTATATATATATATATAACCCTTCCACTGCTTAACTAATGATAATGTGCCTTCTTTAATCACAAACGAGTATGGTAGCAATCATCTAATAGGCTTGCTTAATCGGTTCACTCGTTTGAGCGCCGGTCGCGCTCCCCGAGGTTGTGGCGTGACACACTCCTAGTCGAGTGATTTTATTTGTGAAGGCTCAACAGATGGTGGAGAAGGGGTGTTCGGAATACCTAGCCTATGTTTGAGATGTTAGCTCTGATACCGCTACTCTTGATTCAGTTCCAGTGGTGATAGCGTATCCGAAGGTGGTTCATGCAGACCTATCAGACATGCCATACAATAAGGACATTTATTTGGTGTTGAGCACAAAGCTCATATATAATCCTCTGTATCACATGGTGCCGACGGAGTTGAAGGAATTGAAATAATAGTTGCAAGAGTTGCTGGATAAGGGATTCATCATGCCTAATGTATCACTGTGGGGTGTGATGGTATTGTTTCTAAAGAAGAAGGGTGTGCCGATATTGTTTCTAAAGAAGAATAAGGATTCATCAGGGCGCCAGAGGTGTTCTCGAAGATTGATTTGAGATAGGGTTATCACTAGTTGAAGATTAGCGCTTCAGATATCCTAATACGACTTCCAGGACTCATTATGGGCATTATGAGTTTTACGTGATGTCTTTTGGTTTGACTAATGCTCATGCAAACTTTATGAATTGTTGAACAGTATATTCCAACCGTGTTTCATTTTTTTTTGTCATTTTATTATTTGATGATATCTTGTTGTATTCCTATAGCGCTGAGCAGCATGCACACTATTTGAGGATTGTGCTTCAACTTTGAAGGGAGAAGAAGTTGTATGCTACATTCTCCAAGTGAAACTTTTGGCTGGACTCAGTGGCGTTCTAAGTGTACCTGAAGAAGGTTAAGGCAGTCCAGAGCTGGCTAAGACCTTTTAGCGTTGCAGAGATCAGGAGCTTCTAGGTTTGGTTGGTTACTACCGTTGCTTCGCAGGGTGATTTTCTTCTATTGTTGTCCCATTGACTGAGTTAACTCGAAAAGGCGCTCCATTCAGGTGGTCGGATGGGTGTGTTGTAACGACCCGACCGGTCGTTTTGATCTCTAGCGCGTTGTTCTGCGGTTTGAAGTCGTGAGTAGCTCCATTTCAGGTATTATGACTTGTAGGCGTGGTCGGAATTGAATTTTGGGAAGTTTAGAGTTGATTTGGAAAGAAAATTCTCATTTCAGAAGCCTTAAGTTGGTAGAATCAACTAATATTGTAATTTTGAGTAAACGACATCTCAATCAGGATTTAAAGGTTCCTGTAGGTTCGTATGATGATTTCGGACTTGGGCGTATGTCCGAACCGGGGTTTGGATAATCCGGTCGTGTTTTAGTGAATATTGTGGAAGTTAACATTTTAGAATAATTTCATAAATTTGGGCTTGAAGTACATTTCTGAGTTTTTGATTTCCGTTTGGGATACCGAGTCTGGGTATAGCTTCGTATGGTGATTCTGGAGTTGGAAGCGCGATCAGAAGTGAATTCGTATGTCTGGAGGTCATTTTGAAGTCATTTGGCTAAAGATAGAAATTTGAAGGTTTTCGAGAAATCCAACCGGAAGTGGAAATTTTGATATCGGGGTCGGAATTGGATTCCGGAAGTTGGAGAAGGTCCGTAATGTCGAATATGACTTGTGTGCAAAATTTGAGGTCAATCGGACGTGATTTGATAGGTTTCAACATCGAATGTGGAAGTTTAAAATTTTAAAGTTTATAAAGTTTGGATTTGGGTGCGATTTCAAGGCTCGACTAAGTTCGAATGAGGTATTAGGACTGAGTCGTGTGATTGGACAGGTTCCCGGGGGCCTCGGGTGTGTTTCGGGGTGAGTTCGGACCATTTTTCTCTGTTTTGCTACTGCTGTCTTCTGGTGTATCTGGTGTGCTATGAGATCGCGGTTCCTTGTATACGATCGCAATGAAAGAAAATTGGGGGGGCTGGAATTTTTCCTTGTGCGATCGCAGTGGTGGTTGTGCGATCGCATAGAAGGAAAATAATTGAGGTGCAGGAAATTGCCCTATGCGATCGCAGGGGTTGTGGTGCGATCGCACAAGGGTGCATTTGGGGCATCTGGAACTTGGCCTGTGCGAACACGGAGTGATGCGAAGGCACATGAGGAAATATGGGGGCAGCATAGTTGTCTATGCGATCGCAGAGCTTTTAATGCGATCACATAGAGGGTTTTTCTGGCCAGTGTTTTAAAAACGGAATTTTGGCCATTTCCTCATTCTTTATCATGGTTGGGGCGATTTTGGAGGATTTCAAAGGGGAAGTTTCATCAAGCATAAAGAGGTAAGTGATTCCTTCATGTTCTTAAGTTAGATACAAGATTATATGCATGGATTAAACATGGAAATTAGTAGAAATATTGGGATTTTTGAGGAAAGACCTAGAAATGGTAATTTGGATTTTCAGCCCCGAATTTGAGCATGAAATGTAGAGTAAATTGTATATTTGAGTCATTAAGCGGGGTTGGGGAATTATAAGATTTGGAATTATTGCAAATATTAGAGTATATTTCATTGGTTTGCCGTTATTTGGATATTTTTGGGGCGTTGTGCGTCCTTTGGAGTCGTCGGAAGGTCTTGGAAGCCGGTTATGGAATTTCGGAGCAAGGTAAGTCTCCTTTCCAACTTTGTGAGGGGGAATTGTCCCCCTAGGTGAACTAATTAAGTATATGCTATTATCTTCGGGGGCTACGTACGTACGAGGTGACGGGAGTCCGTGCGTAGCCACTATTATGCCTTGTCCGGGTAGTCTAGGACCCACTAGCATGCCTTACGTGTTGTACCTGTAATCCTGCCTGTAATAATAAACTTCTAATATAATCGAAATCGTAATTGAATATCTGAAGAAGACTAGAGTTCATTTTCTTAATTATCTAGAAAGAGAATTTATTCCACCGTGGATAATTGTGTACCTGATAGGGTTGTATTATGGAAATATCATTAAACTTGGCAAATGAGTTTCAAAACAAAGATTTCAGAGCTATATTTCATGTCCCTTTAAAAATAATTTTACCACTTTCCTGAGAAAACAACTTTCTTGATAAAATGGGGACTTGTTGTGTCGACATGTGTAACTTCAGGTGCCTGAGTCGCATGTATGATTCGCGAGCAGGATGACCCTGTATTTGTGTATATTCATATGAGCACCTAAGTCGCAGGTATGATTCGCGAGCAGGCTAGCCTTAGTATTTTATGAATAATCGGGTCGCATGATAAATTCGCGAGCGGGGCAGATAGATGCATCTATGGTTCGGGTCGTTCGACCCTCAGCAGTGCACAATTTATGTTTATGTTGGTTCGGGCCGTCGACCCTTGGCATTGCTTGCGCATGATATTTACTGCGTATTTGCTGTGATTTATACATGTTTATCGGCCTAAGGAAGTTTTAATGGCCAGTTATGAGGAAGGATAATTTATGTGTAAAATGTGAAATAAGTCTGATGTTTTTTATCCCAGATTATGATTTAAATTGTCAACTGAAATGACGAAGACTTAAAGTGTTAAATGTGGAAAGAGTTGATATTATTTTTTCCTGAATTCTAATAAATTGTCTATGACATTCATGCTTAGTGTCTCACTTGAATATAATAAATTTACCTCTAGCAAGTGTCTAATTTGACCTCTCGTCACTACCTCTCTGAGGTTAGGCGGCCGACTTACTGAGTACACATTGTTTTTTTGTATTCATGCTACACTTGTTGTGCATTTTATTGCACATGTACTTTCATAGCGATGTGGAGGATTGGAGACTTAGGCGAGCTGCACCATCCGGAGGCGATCCGCAGCTGAGAGAGTCTCCCTCATACTGTATTACATTATTTTAAATTTCCTTGACCATTTGTATTTCGGACAGGCTTTGTAGAAATTGTAAAATTCTTAGAAATTGCTCATGTACTTGTGACACCGGGTTCTGGGATGTGTTGGGATATATTTGTTAAAATAGGATTATTTAAACCATTGTATTTACTTAAGATATTTTATTTATTTAATATGTAATAAAGTGAAATGAAATGCTTTTTCATAAATGCTAAAATCGGAGATCTATTTCAATTAATTAATTATTGGCTTGCCTGACAATGATGTCCGGCGCCATCATGACCTTATGGATTTTGGGTCGTGACATGTGTGGAGAGATTTTAGAAGCTCAAGATTTCCCTGACTATAGCTCTTTTGGTCTTGCTTTCACTATTGGTTTCGTACACGATTTGTTGTAATTCTCTGAGTTGGCCATAGAGCGCGATAGGCACTCAACCGAGTAAACCTAGTCGAGCAATCCTACGATACATCAACCTCTCATCATTACTCATGCATTATTTATCAAAACATATTTAGATCTTAACTTCCATACTGAATACATTTGGCTCAATGGCCTAGAATCTTTCTCATGATAGGTATATAGCTTCATAATTAACTATAAACATAATTATATGACAAAACTCAATTCATAAATACATGACCTATTGTGTTCATGGAGACTCTAGGAAAATGAATACCTAAGTACATAAAATAAACTAGACTCGATTATTGATGACGTCCAAATCCACTGCTAAAAAGTAAATGTACACGGTCACATGCAATATTATTTACACAACTACGAGTCGAGATCGGATCCCATAAAGAACAATGTGTAGGCGATTAGGCGTGTAAGATAATTATAACCTTATTTTAAGCCAAACACTTAGAAAGTTTTGAGAAAATATTTATAAATAATTGCGAATATATAAATTAATCTCGAAAGAAAGTTAAATGATCAGTGGCTACAAGTGTCACGCCCCAAAATCCCACCATCGGGCCGTGATGGCATCTAACGTTGAACCCACTAGACAAGCCAACGTGTTTAGATAAACTAGCATATTAAAATCAATTTTCTAGGATAAACTAAACGGTTCACAATTTAACAGCGGAAATAAATATGGTTTCAAGCTAAATAAGGACAACATAATACAACAATGAGTAAATTTCCCCAAAACCTGGAGTCACAAACTCAGAACTGTCTATAAGAGTGCTAAATACAAGTCAGAAAGGAAATACATGACTGTCTTTGAAACTAGAGGAAAAACAAGACAGAAGCGAAGAAATAGGGATGGGAGAGACGCCAAGGCCCATGAACGCCAGCGAGTATACCTTGAAGCATCTAGGATAAGCTAGAAGACACCCCAGTAATGATGTCCTCCGGGTCCGGCTGCGTAATCTGCACAACATAAAGAAGTGCAGGTGTAGCATCAGTACAACCGACCCCATGTACTGGTAAGTTCATAGCCTAACCTCGGCGACGTAGTGACGAGGCTAGAACCAGACTACCAATAAACCTGTGTAGTTCAAATAAATAGATATACATATATACAACAGATAAGAAATATAGGGAGAAACAATTAATAGAGGAAGGCGAACATGTTGTGGGGAGATAACAGTTTCATATAAGAAATCTCAATAGGAAAAGAACGACAAAGCCAGTATATCAATAAGGACAAGAAATCACAAACTTGCACGGCATCACCCTTCGTGCTTTTACTCTCGTCCTCACTATGCAATGTATAATGTAGTCAATATAAATCATGGCACGACATCACCCTTCGTGCTTTCACTCTCGTCCTCACTATGCAATGTATAATGTAATCAATGTAAATCAGGGCACGACATCACCCCTCGTGCTTTTATTCTCGTCCTCACCGTATAATCAATGAATATCGGTACGGAAGAGTACATCGTACGACACAGCATCACCCTTCGTGATTTACACTCTTTCCTCACAATGTCAAACAATGCACGACATCACCCTTCGTGCTTTAGCACTCTTCCTCACCCAAACAGCAATCACAAACAAGGGAAAGGGAGTAAACAAAATAGAAATAATAACCCCGGCAAGGGAACAATATCAAACAGTGCACGACATCACCCTTCGTGCTTTAACGCTCTTCCTCACAATATCAAACAGTGCACGACATCACCCTTCGTGCTTTAACACTCTTCCTCACCCAGACAGCAATCACAAACAAGGGCAAGGAAGTAAGCAGAATAAAATAGAAATCCCGGCAAGGGAACATCAATTAAACAATTTAAATCCCAGCAAGGAAACAATAACAGTAACCTCAACATCCCAACAAGGGAGACAATATCAAAAGCAACAATGACCCGGCAAAGGGTATATTTTAGTATCTCTCTCTCTTTCATTAACTTCATTTCATAATTTACTCTATTACTTGAGCCAATGCTCCAAAGGATACAATTATCTCATATATCTTCATCATTCGTTTAGAATCTGAGCAATGCTCCAAAGGATACAATTATCTCATATATCTTCATCATTCGTATTACAATCTGAGCCAATGCTCCGAAGGATACAATTATCTCATACACCTCCATCGTTCGTGTTACAATTTGAGCCAATGCTCCAACAGAGTTTAAAGATTACAATTCCCTTCACATATTCTTCACAACATATAGAAATCATCAATTAAGCATGGAAATTACCACAAAATCAGAATATTCACAATATGAGGACTCACGGTCATGCTAGACACCAATGTATAGATACTCGTCACCATGCATATACATCGTATTTGACAATTAGCAAGTAGCAAATTATACTCAACTCCTATTCACTCAAACTAAGGTTATACCAAACACTTACCTCGGGTCCAAATTATAGCAATCAACCCTCTAACACCGCCTTTCCTTTAGAATTCAAATGCGGAGTGGTATTATCTAGACATAATCAACTCAAGTATATCAATAAGGATTCAATTACATGGCCTAATTATCCATTTCCTAGCATTCTTTCAAAATTATCAAAATTCGACCCCGGGCCCGCTCGCTCGGATTCTCGTAATTCTCGAAGGGAACACTCACCCAAGACCTAAGGATCATTAATATAGGATTTTTACTTGATTTCATGGCCAATTCACAGAAAATTTCTCAATGATCACAAGTTCTAGGTTACTACCCAATTTCTTGAATTTTTGCTCTAGTTTATGTAGTTAATTAAGCTAGGATGCATGCATGAAACTAATTTCCGGGTGGAGTTTACTTACCTTACAAGACCTGGTCGAAAGCTCTTAAAAATGGTTGAAATCGCCTAAGGAAAAAGATGAAAAATTAGGAAAATCGGTTTAAAACCCGTATTTAAAACTCACCGCCTGAACAGTGAACTCGCACCTACGGCTCTGGGGACCGCATCTGCGGTCTCGCACTTGCGATAGGAATCTCGCACCTGCGGAGTTGGGCTAGGGGGTATGGGATTGCACCTGCGAAGTAGAGACCGCACCTGCGATGGCTGGCCAGGCCACTGGTGATCGCACTGCGATGCCTGGGACCGCACCTGCGGTCTCGCACTTGCGATGCTGGGCAACTGCACCTGCGGTCACACCAGAGCAGGTGCACCAATAGTTGTGTTTGCTGATTTTTAGCCCCCGTTAGGTGCCCGGAAGGCACCTGGGCCCACCCGAGCCCTAATCCAAATATACCAACGAGTCCCAAATCATAATACAGACTCGCTTGAGCCTTTGGAACACTCAAAAAAACGCTTAAACTCGAAATCACACCCCAAACCTCAAGAACCAAACTTAGGAATTTTAAGTTTTTCTAACTTCGCTAACAACGTGCCGAACTGACCTATACATCTCGGAATGATACAAAATTTCACAGATAACTCTCATAACATCCTACGAACTTGTCTGTGCGATCAAATCGCCAAAACAACATCATACACGTCAAATTAAGCCTCAAAGTCCATTAATCCTATCAAATTTCATAAACATCAAAATTTCCATTTTAAGTTCGAAACACGTCAAACGAAATCCAATTTCAACCAAACTTTACAGAGCGTGCTTAACCATATATAAGACCTGTACTGGGCGCCAGAACTAAAATACGAGCCCGATACTATAACTTTTTAATCAGATTTCATTTTCAATTTCCTTAAATATTTTCAGAAAACAGTTTTACTCAAAAATTTATTTCTCAGGCTTGGGACCTAAGAATTCGATTCCGGGCATACGCCCAAGTCCCATATTTTCCTACAGACCCTCTGGGACCGTCAAATCATGGGTCCGGGTCCGTTTACCCAAAATGTTGACCATAGTCAAATTTATTAATTTTAATATCAAGTCTTAGCATTTATTTCACAGAATTTCATATTTAAGCTGTCCGGCTATGCGCCCGGACTGCGCACGCAAAAATCGAGGCAATTGCAAATGAGGTTTTCAAGGCCTCGGAAGTACGGAATAGGTAATAAAATAGGGATGACCCTTTAGGCCGTCACAACAAGCATGGATGCACGGGGAATTACATGCATGTAACGATCCAATGTATTTCATGATTTTACAAATATGAGCGATTTTATGTAAATTAGCCTCGGATAATAATTTATATTAGCTTCTTTCGAAGACTAACAAGAATTCCTAATTGAATTATCCCTAAAATAATTAAGAGATTAAGAACACCCAAATATGGCTACAAGTAGTTCAATCCTATCCCTAGGTAAAATATATAAAATGAGGGTTAAAGCCTCAAGTTATTGCTAATTAATGTTTTCCAACCTTGAATTATTTTTCCCTAACTTAGTTCGAAGTAAATGGGCGAGTCGTAGGGTTAGTTAGTCCCTTTGAAAACATTAAAGAACAATAATAATCAAAGAAAAAATAACTCGCTTCATAACAGATAAAAATCGTTCAATACATAAGCACAACAAGATATTTAATCCACACTTTAAATATGAATATTTCCATAAAAAAGATTCAAGTATTGGAGAAAATAATGCACACTCAGATATGCAATACAAAGAAAGGAAATGAAGAAATGAACATAAATGGGTGAGAAATTCTCAACCAAAAGATTCAAATCTTCAAGACCCAAGTGTGTGTGCAAGAAACCTAGCTTCCGAACTTGTCTTCTCTAGTCTAAGGACTGAAAATATGCCGAAGATATTTTACCAATAAGCTAGTTCATGTATTTGTGGGTTTGGAATTAAGTAAACGTGAAATGCCAAGACACACCATAGCTGAAACCCGTTGATCGCACATGTAGAAGAATCAATGCAGGTCGGCTCTGTAGATGTGGATAAACTCTCGCAAAAGCGGAATTTCTGGAAAATGTTTACTTCCGCAGAAGCGGACTTCCACGTGCAGAAGCGCGTTCGCAGATGCGGACATAAAGCGTAAAAGCGCGACCGCTGATGCGGTATACCAATCACAAATGCGATTTCTGCCAGCCCAGGTATTCTTCTGCATATGCGGGTCTTATCTCGTAGATGCGAGATCGCATAAGCGACCTGTCTTCCACATATACAAAATCACTAAAGGATTTTTCACTTGTTTTACTCTTTTTTGCTCGATTCAACTTCAATTGATTTCAATTCTCTTCAAGACTTTATTTCCCTGAAAATCTAGCAATACACACAATAAACAACCTCATATTATAATTAATGGAAGCAAAATCTAAAGAAAAGGGACTAAAAAAAGGGTAAAATCAACACCCCAAACTTAAAGCTTTTGCTTGTCCTCAAGAAAATCAAAACCAACAATTCAATGAGGTTCTACCATTAAAAGCACAAGTGGAATTGCTATCATTCACAAATCACATTCTCCAATTAAGTACCATACTTAGGGACTTGGTTGGTACTAATAATTATGCTCAAGCGTGTAAATCTCAACCAAATAGCTCCATCATTTAAAAACAATTTCAAGAAATGCAAAGGAGTTTTAAAATAATCAAGTGACAACAAAAAGCCTCAAGAAGTGACTCAAAAATACTAGTCTACTATATATGCTCAAGTTTCACATTTCAAAATCTTATCAATATGACAAATCTATCATAATCCATGTGCCCTCATTAGAAAGAAAATCCCAAAATCACTATATTTACAATAACAACTCAAGGGACAAATGCATAAGTCCACTCACTCTCAACAAAGTATTCCAAGTGTTAGTAAATATTATGCCATAAGCTTGCCCTTATTTTAATTCGCCGCCTATTATATAACATTCAGTTGGAGGTCCCATAAGGACTTTTAAGCTTGTAATGTAGGTTTAAGGAAGGGTAGGATAAGTATTATGGATACAAGTGACCACTCCCTCCTTGAAAGCTACTCACATTCGTCATTCTTTTTGAACTTTGCTTCTTTTTAAACCACACATCCTTTATTGAAATCTAGTTACCAACATAGAACCACCTTAAAGTACCTCTCTAATTTTCTCAAGACTCCTTCTTTTATACAACTATTTTAATTTGGATCTTGAGTATCTTCTTATAAACAACTTTGAGGTATATGTTTCTACACATAATGTACAATCATAAAAATTTTCAAATTAACACCAACACCCCCAACACAGGCTTTTAGCATCATTCTTAACATTTAAGGAGAGACGGGTTCAAAAGAGGAAATTATTTCACAAAAGGGTGAAGGTTTGTAATGTGGTAGCCAAAGAAAAGGTTAAAGGCTCAAATGAGGTAAACTAGTGATAATATTTATCCAATGGTAAGATCGAAAGGATAAAGAGGGTTTTTTCAAAGATCACAAAGAATGCCTAAGGTCATCCCTCCAACCAAACATAATTAACATTAATATTGAAAGACCAATTGGGCAAGTTCTAGATGATAGAAATAAACACAAAAATAATTTTTAATAAAAAATAACAAACATAGCACATGAACTAATTAAGAAGGAAATCAATTTTAGTTCCTAATAAGAGAATTTAGAGTAATATCATGCCAACTAGTGGGCAAAGAGTCACCAAATGAGCCAACAAGTTATCAAAAAATTTCTTCTTCCCCATGCAACTTACTTTTTCAATTTAAGACAAAAATTTGGAGGGGTATTCTTAATTCACACTTCACATACAAGAGACTAATTTTATTTCTACCAAACAATCCAAAAGTCTTACATAACAAAACAAGTCTAATTCCCTTAAGAAAGTCGTCACGCCATCCATCATAGGAAAAAATATCACCCGGTTCAACACAAAAAGGTTCCTCTGGAATGAACCATAGCATAAAAAAAAATCAAGGAAATACTACTAAAGAAATAAAAATCATATAAACTAAAAACTACTAAAGAAAATATAATGAACACTAGCAACTAATACTAAAAGAAGAAAAATAACATAAACTAAAAACTACGAAAGAAGATAAAATAGAAAAAGCAACTAACACTAACGGAAAAAAAACATAAACTACAAACTACTAAAGAAGATAAATAAATAAAGGAAAATAAAATAGAATAAAAAAATTGACTAATCTGCAAATATATCACCATCATAAACTACGCTCGGCAAGAGCACATGATAAGCAGTTGTAAAACAAGCCCGACAAGGGCACACAATATCCATACAAAGGCATAAGCCCAAAAAAGGCACAAGTCAAGCATCAGCGTACAAATAAAGTATACTCCCTAAAGCCGCCACCAACTAAAAACACCGCAGTGTCCTCACTGCACAGTATCGAAAAAAAAAAGAGTAGTTTGAGGGTCTCCCTGAGGTCTGCATCAGACTAGCAGAACTCGGGGAGAAAGACTAATCACTGCCGTGAAGAACCTTCGGCCTCATCATCGTCAGTATCATCAACATCATTACCAACAACACTCGACATGAAGGAATACTCTTCGCTATCATTGTCATCCTCAACTGGTAGCTTCCTGTATGGCTGCCCCCATTTGAAGATGGCCTTGAATCCTCCCCACATCATTATCATAAACCTTCCCTTCTTCTTGGTTCTTATTTTCTCTTTTTGGATGTCCATCTAAAGATCTACATATGCCTTGGCGATGTTGCCATAGGTCCTCGAGTCTGCTAACAGAAGCTGCCAGTTTCTCATGAGATTCTGTTTTCTTCTTCTGGTTGTCCAGGTATGTCTTCATTTAATCCCTAATAAAACACGCGGGCATAGGCTCGGGGTGTGAGGTTCCACTAAGAAGTTGTGACACTAAGTCACGGATAATGCCAAGCTGCAAGTTCAACATCCCAAATGGTCCCTCAGGCAATGCTGCTATGATGATGACTTTGGTCCGGCAAAAGTGATGAATTTCCTCTTCTTACTCATTACTACACTACCCTCACATGTTACTCTCAACAGATGTAAGGGTTTGTCGGCCAGTAACCAATGATCGATGTTACGCACCTCAACATCCGCCCGCTGGCACAAATCTATAATCGATGAAGGGAATATCAAGCCTGACGTTTTGTCTAGCAAATACTCATTCAGCTCCCTCAGGATGTAGTGGCCGACATTCACTTGAATGTCGTCTAGTATGCATGCAATGATCAAGGCTCTGGTATATGATACATTTGAAACATTTCAACAGGGTGATACACTGTTGTAAATGATGTAAAGCCACATTTTGGCTTCAGCTGCACGTACTTCAAACCCTTTCTATTGTTGGCCCATTTTTCTCTCATGCCTGCGGGATAGAGTTTAGAAACAAGCCATTCTCCGTTGTTGCAATGATCCTTTATCGCACCGGCTCAAGTGGATGGTGAGGAAGCCATGGAATGTCATTGATCTGTTCAGTCCCAAACCTCACTTTTTTGCCTCTTATGGTAAGTAGTGGGTCAGCAAAGTTTGTACGCTTAAGATTAGGGAAAAATTCACGAACCCACTCCTCATTGGCTTTACATGGAGTAGGCATGAAGCACGACCATCAGGAGGTTTGTAGACGACCATAGAATTTTGGAAGTAGTTCGACCAATTTATCCTCGGCGATCCCTTTTTCAAGCACGATCATTTTTGTGAGAAGGTTGTCATTATACCGGCAATGACAATCAGCAGACATGAAGTGTGAATAATCAAATTGTTCCTCCACAAACTCATCCTCAATTTCAAGATCAAGCGGAGCATTTTCGTTCATTTTTGGGTCCATTATAAGCTCAAAGTACCTTCAAATAACCAAAATAATGTTAGTCAGGCATTAGAATCATGTTAAGCGATTCAAAACAATGTAACTAGGCCACAAAATCAAGTCGAATAGGCCTCGAGAGCTCCAGTTGCAAAGCTAGTGGAATTGCAAAATTTGTCCCATTTCCGCACCTGCGGAAAAACATCACAGGGTGCAGACCCGCTTCCGCAGGCTTTATTTTGTTTCTGTGGACTTGCCCATCTGAAAAAAAAAGGACCTACTGATACGACCTCGCAGGTGCGGCCATTTTTGCGTCTCTACGGTGTTCATCAGGGTTTCATAAACCCAGAATTGCCGACTCTTCTTCAATTTAAATACGAGTTTAGCACATAATTTATTCTCAAGAATTGTAAATTAGTGCACTACATGAACATACGACTCTAACTGTCACGACCCAATTTCCCACACGGGTCGTGATGGTGCCCAACAACGGGGTTAGGCAAGCCAACATAAATTCTACTAAGTGTTACCCTTCCCATGTGATTAATTAATCCAACCTCTTCCAGTTTTAAGCATTTATTTACATGATATTCGCCGGTGACATGAAAATAAGACATCTGATACGTGAGTCAAAAGATAAGCATACGTATGAAAAAGCAGCACAAAACCCAAAATATACATCACGTGTGTGCCAGGAACTAGTGTCACGAGTATCACGGGAAACTATCAGAATACACCATAATACATAAGTATATACAGTCCCATAGTCTGAATGAAATAGATGGGGAAAATAACAAAAGGAAACTCCAGGGTGCTGTTAGAAATCGACAGGAAGAGCAGCTCACCGTGAAGTATAACTAACACCGTTCAGTATCTAGCACCGGACTGATAATCAGACGTACCAGCCTCTGGACTTGTACAGTCAAGTACAGAAGAAAAGAAAGTGCAGCATGAGTACATACATAACTATGTACCCAGTGAGTATCCTTTCTAATCTCGAAGAAGTAGCGACAAGAAGTTGACTCGATACTCACTAAGGTCCAACAGTAATAAAGTAAGCAATATGTAAGGAAAATAGTAGGCATGTAAGACAAATAACCAAGTACATCAATATTAGACATCACATATCAATCCCACATCTACTAAGGTTGATATCCGCCGTGGCGTATGACCCGATCCCATTCTGAAATCCTCGATCTCGCCGTGGCGTACGACCCGCTCCCATAATATACTCTCTTATTACTCTGCCATGGCGTACGACCAGATCCCACAATATAATCAATCATCACTCTGCTATGGCATACGGCCCGATCCCACAATATAATCAATAATCGCTCTGCCATGGCGTACGGACCGATCCCACAATATAGTCAATCATCACTCTGCCGTGGCGTACAACCCGATCCCACAATATAGTCAATCATCACTCTGCCGTGGTGTATGACCCGATCCCACAATATAGCCAATCATCGCTCTGCCATGGCATATGGCCCGATCCCATCCCGTGATTAATCTTATCACACTTAAATCAAGCCAAGTATTACAACGTTCAAAGACAACAATACTAATCACACAAGAATACAAGTTCTATTTAGGCTACAATAGGGAAAAACAATGAACATGTTGTGCCCTAACTACCCTGAAGAAGCAGTAATAGCCACTACGTACGGACTCTCGTCACTTGGTGCGTACGTAGCCCCCAAACAAGATCACATAGCAATCAAGGTTACCTAGATGGACAATTTCCCTCTTACGATGTTAGAAAGGAGACTCACCTCAATAAAAGCACTCCTCAGACTAAGGACCGGATCAAAAGGTGCACCCGAACTCCAAAACTACTCCTGACGGCTCACAACTAGCCAAACATGATGTAATTGACTCAATTTAAGGTTCAAGAAGAAGGATTAGCAAGAATTCCTAAAATTTAACATTCTTGACGATTTTAGAAATTTCGACCCCGGGTCCACGCGTTCGGATTTCGAAAATTCTTGGAGGAATAGCTTACCCGAAGCCTAAGGAGAGAAATTATATAATTTATTTAAGAATTCAATGGCTCAAAAGGGGTAATTCACTGATTTTCCAAAAATCCCATTTACAACCCAAAACCTAGGTTTTCCCAAGAATTAGTAGTTGATTTACCTTGTTAATTCATGCATGGAACTAGATAAATGAAAGGAATTTACTTACCTCTACCGAATTTGGGTCAAGAGCAGGTTCTAGAAGCTCTTAGAACTCTCTAATGGAGGTGAGATGGGTGAAAAATGAAGAAGACCCGTAATTATGGGCATTTAAATAAGGCTGCCTACAGGGGTTCCGCATCTGCGACCTTTGGACAACAGGTGCGGTCTCGCACTCGCAAGAAATTGGTCGCCCCTGCGGAAAAGGGTCTGGGACCCTGGGCTCGCACCTGCGGAGTCGTAAGCCGCACCAGCGGTTTCGTCCTGCGGAATATTGGTCGCGCCTGTGATGGGGTCGCACCTACGAAGGGGACGTCCGCACCAGCAAACTCGCACCAGCGGGCACAAGTCCACACCAGCGGTCACACCTGCTGCTGTGCACCAGTAGTGATTTTTGCTGGTTTTTGGCCTCCTGCGGGATCCAGGAGGCACGTGGGACGACCCGAGCCCCTGTCAAACTACACCCAAGAGTCCCAAATCATTATACGGAATTTCTCGAGCCTACGAATCACTCATAACATCGCTAAAACTCAAAATCACCCTCCAAAACCCCTTGAATCAAATTAAGAACTAAAGAAATTCTAGAATTCACCTCATAGCGCCGAACGAGCCTATACTACTCGGAATGACTTCAAATTTTACAGACAAGTCATAAATGACTATACAGAACTATTCCCGGTCCCGCAATTCTGTTCGGATCTCGAAAACACAAAAACGCGTCCTATACCAAAGTATGGACTTAAGGAACTTCTTGTTTCAATATTGGGCACCGAAACGCCCCCGGGTCATCAGAAACCCAATCCGGACGTACGCCTAAGTCCAAAATCATCACACGAAGCTCTTGGAACCGACGAAACTCGATTCCAAGGTCGCTTACCCAAAATGTTGACCGAAGTCAAACTTGGCCTTAAAGGCCAACCTTAAGGAACCAATTGTTCCTATTGCACTCAAAACACCTCCGAATCCCGGACCACCAATCCCAGCAAGTCGTAAATCATAAAATACCGCTATGGGAAGTTTCATTTAGGAGAACGGGGTCCGATAACGCCAAACGACCGGTCGGGTTGTTACATTCTCCACCTCTTAAACAAACGTTCGTCCTCGAACGGGTCTAGAATCATACCTGAAGTGCTGAATAAGTGTGGATATCTGCTCCGCATGTCCCCTTCGGACTCCTAGGTTGCCTCCTCAACTGTAGGGCCCCTCCACTAGACCTTTACGGCAGACACTCTCTTGGACCTCAACTGGCGGTCCTATCTATCGACAATAGCAACTGGCGCCTCCTCGTAGCCCAAACTTTCATCCAACTGAATAGTGCTGAAATCGACCACATGAGAGAAGTCGGCGTGGTACCTCCGGAGCATGGATACATGAAAAAATAAGTGAACTCCTGATAAGCTGGGAGGCAAGGCCAGCTCATAAGCAACCTCCCCAACTCGCCTCAACACCTCGAATGGACCTATAAACCTTGGGCTCAACTTTCCCTTCTTCCCAAACCTCATAATAGCCTTCATAGGAAAAACTTTCAACAGGAATCTATCTCCCTCCATGAACGATACATCACGCGCCCTCTGATCCGTGTAACTCTTCTGTCTGGACTGTGCTGTACGGAGTCTCTCCTGAATCAACTTCACTATCTCCAAGGCATCCCTCACCAGGTCAGTGCCATATAAATTAGCCTCGCCGGGCTCAAACCCCCCGATAGAGGAACGATATCGCCGACCATAAAACGCCTCAAATGGTGCCATCTCAATGTTGGACTGATAACTATTATTGTAAGCAAACTCGGCCAAAGGCAAGAACTGGTCCCACTGACCCCCGAAATCAATCACACACGCCCTGAGCATATCCTCCAATATCTGAACTGTACGCTCTGATTGACCATCAGTTTGGGGATGAAATGCTGTGCTGAGGTCTATCTGGGTGCCCATCTCACTATGAAATGCTCTCTAGAAGTGCGAGGTGAACTGAGGGCCTCAATCTAATATGATGGACACCGGCACACCATGCAACCGGACTATCTCCCAAATATAGATCTATGCCAACCTCTCAGATGAATAGGTAGTAGACAATGGAATGAAATGCGCGGATTTGGTCAATCGATCCACAATGACCCAAACCGCGTCCACCTTCCGTGAAGTCCGAGGCAATCCCACCACGAAGTCCATGGCAATGCGCTCCCATTTCCACTCCGGAATGGGCATCTGCTGAAGTAGGCCTCCTGGCCTCTAGTGCTCATACTTAAACTGCTGGAAATTGAGGCACCAAGTCACATACTCCACAATGTCCTTCTTCATTCGACTCCACCAGAAATGCTGCTTCAAATCACGATACATCTTCGTAGCACCAGAGTGAATAGAATATCGAGAACTGTGCGCCTCCTCTAGAATCCTCTCCCTCAGGCCATCAACATTAGGAACACATAAGCGTCCCTGGAGTCTCCGAACACCATCCTCGCCAATAATAACCTCCTTGGCCCTTCCCTAAACCACTATTTCCCGAAGCTCTGCCAAGCACGAATCATAGAACTGTCAGGCCTTGATCTCCCCCAATAACGAAGACTGAGCAACCACATGCGCTAATACTTGATGAGGCTCTGAAAGATCTAACCTCACCAAGCGATTGGCCAGGGACTGAATGTCCAAGGCTAGAGGCCTCGCCTCCGGTGCAATATAAGCGAAGCTACCCATACTCTCAGCCTTCCGCTCAACGCATCTTCCACCACATTAGCCTTACCCGGGTGATAAAGAATGGTAATATCATAATCCTTCAACAACTCAAGCCATCTGCGTTGCCTCAAATTAAGATCCTTCTGTCTAAATAAGTGCTGCAAGCTGCGGTTGTTGGTGTAGACCTCACAGCACACCCCATACAAATAGTGCCTCCAGATCTTAAGAGCATGAACAATCATTGCCAACTCCAAATCATGCACAAGGTAGTTCTTCTCATGAACCTTCAGCTGGCATGAAGCATAAGCAATAACTCTCCCTCCTGAATCAACACGTACCACAAGAAAACGCGTGAAGCATCGCAATACACCGTGTACCTCCTAGAACCGGATGTCAATACTAGAACTGGCGCTGAGGTCAATGCTGTCTTGAGCTTCTGAAAGCTCGCCTCACACTCGTCAGACAATCGAAATGGGGCATTCTTCTGAGCCAATCTGGTCAATGGAGTTGCAATAGAAGAGAAACCCTCCACAAATCGGCGATAATAACCTGCTAGGCCTAAAAAGCTCCTGATCTCAGTAGCTGAAGTAGGACGCGACAAACTCTGAACTGCCTCGATCTTCTGAGGATCAACCTTGATACCCTCTCCGGATACCAGATGCCCCAAAAATGCCACAGAATACAACCATAACTCACACTTGGAGAATTTAGCATATAGCTTCTGCTCTCGCAAGGTCTGGAGCACGACTCTCAAATGCTGCTCGTGCTCCCCCAGGCTACGGGAGTAAATCAAGATGTCATCAATGAAGAAAATGACGAAGGAATCAATATACGGCCTGAACACCCTATTCATCAAGTCCATAAAGGCTGCTGGGGCGTTAGTCAAACCAAAAGACATCACCAGGAACTCATAATGGCCATACCTCGTACAAAAAGCAGTTTTCGGAACATCTGAAGCCCGAATCTTCAACTGATGATACCCTGATCTCAAGTCAATCTTAGAAAACACACGAGCACCCTGCAACTGGTCAAACAAACCATCGATGCGAGGCAAGGGATACTTTTTCTTAATGGTAACCTTGTTCAACTGGCGGTAATCAATACACATCCGCATAGATCCACCCTTCTTCTTCAAAAATAGAACTGGAGCACCCCACGGCGACACACTCGGTCTGATGAACCCCTTAGCTAATAACTCCTCAAGCTGCTCCTTCAACTCCTTCAACTCTTCCGGAGCCATACGATACGGAGGGATATATATAGGCTGAGTATCTGGAGATAAATCAATGCAGAAATCAATATCACGGGCTGGAGGCATGCCGGGAAGATCCGAAGGAAATACATCAGCATACTCTCGAACAACTGGCACAGAATCAATCGTCGGAGACTCGGCGGTGGTGTCCCACACATAAGCCAAATAGGCTAGACAACCCTTCTCGACCATATGTCGAGCCTTCAAGAACAAAATAACCCGGCTAGATGTGCTAACGGAAGAACCCCTCCATTCCAGCCTAGGAGACTCAGGCATGGCCAAAGTAACTATCTTGGCATGACAATCGAGCACGACATGATAAGGAGATAGCCAATCCATGCTCAGGATAACTCAAAATCAACCATGTCGAGCAATAAAAGGCCGGATCTGGTCTCAAACTCATAGAAGGTAATCACACATGACCAATACACCCGGTCTACCACCACAGAGTCGCCCATAGGAGTGGACACATATATAGGAGATCCCAAAGACTCTCGAGAGACATCTAGAAACGGAGCAAATAAGGCTGAAACATATGAATAAGTGGATCCCGAATCAAATAATACAGAAGCCTCTCTACCACATACTGGGATAATACCTGTGATCATCGCGTCTGAGGCCACTGCATCTGATCTGGCCGAAAAAGCATAAAACTTGGCTGGAGCACCTGAAGGCTGAGCTTCCCCAGAATGAGCTAGAGCTGAATGACCCCCTACGGACTGGCCTCCCCCTCTATGACGGCCCCTGCCAACCTGAACCCCACCTCTAGGCGGTCGAACTGCTGGTGCTGAACCCGCGGGCTGGTAACTCTGCTGCACAGCCTTGCCCCAGTACCTGGGACAAAACCTCCATGTGTGGCCCAGGTTCCCACACTCAAAGCAACCCCCCCGGCACAACTACTCACTGCCCTGAAGAGGAGGAGCCCCGAATAGCTGAAGAGCGGTGTGAATCCTCTGGTAAAGCACTGGGATAAGAACTTGAGGATCTCTGATGGCTAGAATAACTGCTGGGTGCACTCTGCATAGCTGGAGGATGATAGGAGCGCTCTGGCATGGCACTAAATTGGGGCCTGGCTGGAACAACCCTAGGAGGCAATGGTGGTGTTGAATAGGTAGGCCTGTTGAACTGACTATCTCCCATCGGACCCCTGCCCCTAGCTGGAGCACCTCTGAAATCACCTGCAAATCTGGCCCTCTTGTCCTGCTGACCCTACTCCCCGCTCCTCATGCGGTATCCCTCAATCCGTCGAGCTATCTCGACCACAAGCTGGTACGGGGTACCCATCTCCACCTCTCGAGCCATTGTGGACCTAATACCTGGATGTAACCCTGATAAAAACCTCCAAGCTCTCTCAGAATCGGTGGGTAATATCATAAGAGCATGGCGTGATAGCTCTGAAATATGGCCTCATAATCCGTCACAAACACCTGCCCCTACTCCAACCACTCAAACTGACCCCTCAGCTCTTCCCTCTCAGAGGGTGGAATACATCTGTCCAAGAACATCTACGTGAACTGCTCCCAAGTGATAGTAGGAGAATTGGCTGGCCTGCTGAGATAC
The DNA here is from genome assembly GCA_005239505.1 of Nicotiana paniculata. Classification (NCBI taxonomy): domain Eukaryota; kingdom Viridiplantae; phylum Streptophyta; class Magnoliopsida; order Solanales; family Solanaceae; genus Nicotiana; species Nicotiana paniculata. The sequence continues at coordinate 106,367 of ML320570.1, forward strand.
CACCACCTGCGAGCTCTGCCCTCTAACTCCAATGCAGTGAGATCCACCCCATGGGACGCTAGGATCCCTATGTTGTGCAGTCTATCCCTGCACCTATCAATGAAATCCTAAGAATCCTCCCTCGCTCACCCCTGAAGACTGGAGGGTCTAAGCGGGTCAATTTGTCTAACATCTTATGATGGTCACCACCCACAACTGGTCTGGGCTCTGGTGCTGCTGCTGCAGGCTGGGCATCATCCACGGGCAATGTACCTGGGGTGGGATGTAATGCTGCTATCGGGCCTGCGGCCTGGGCAGTAAGGGTCTGGGCTCCCCCTCCCGCCTGTGAAGTGACAGGGTCAGCTTGAAATAAACCAGCCTGGGACATGGTGTCCATGACCTCATCATACGGCCCATGGCTGCCTGAAAGCCCAGCGCCGTCATAAAGTCTACGGGTGCCGGATCTGCTGGGGGCACCTCATCATGCTCCTCTAATATAGGGTCCTCTGGTGGTGGGACTGGTATAGCTCTGGGACGCCCTCGTCCCCTACCACGGGCAGGTGCTCTACCCCTGCCCCTACCACGGCCTCGAGCGGCAGGGGCGGCACCCTCTTCCGCATCAGGCACATGAGATGCACGCTTCATCACCATATGTGAGAGAATAGAATCAAGAATTTAGTAAATCATAGACTACACGATATAGTAAGAACAAGTAGAGGTTTCCTAACATCCTGTAGCCTCCTGAATATAAGTACAGACGTCTCCGTACCGATCCGCAAGACTCTACTGGATTCGCCCGGGACTCGTAAGACTTATGTGAACCTATAACGCTCTGATACCACATTGTCACGACCCAATTTCACACACGGGTCGTGATGGCGCCCAACGACAGGGTTAGGCAAGCCAACATAAATTCTATTAAGTGTTACCCTTCCCATGTGATTAATTAATCCAACCTCTTCCAGTTTTAAGCATTTATTTACATGATATTTTCCGGTGATATGAAAATAAGACATCTGATACGTGAGTCAAAAGATAAGCATACGTATGAAAAAGTAGCCCAAAACCCAAAATATACATCACGTGTGTGCTAGGAACTAGTGTCACGAGTATCATGGGCAACTATCAGAATACACCAGAATACATAAGTATATACAATCCCATAGTCTGAATGACGGGAAAATAACAAAAGGAAACTCCAGGGTGCTGCCAGAAATGGCCAGGAAGAGCAGCTCACCGTGAAGTATAACCAACATCGGTCAGTATCTAACACCAGACTGATAATCAGACGTACCAGCCTCCGGACCTGTACAGTCAAGTACAGAAGAAAAGAAAGTGCAGCATGAGTACATACATAAATATGTACCCAGTGAGTATCGAGTCGACTTCTCGTCGCTACTTCTTCGAGATTAGACGGGATACTCATGAGGGAGTAGGAGATTATAGAACATTGGAAACACATGTACGAATACGTTCATGTCATAACCTTTCACACCATATATCACTTTATTAGCACTTTCAACTGCTTACACGTCATTATTTCATTCGCTTACTTGGCCATACATATTATTCTTCATTCATGGCATTGTGGCCGTATATCATATTCCACACTTTCTTTTCTTTACTTTCAAGGATTGTCATCATAAACATCATCATATAGAATACTCCAGAAACACCTATCCCAAAAAGGGCAATACACAATTTCAACGCATGAATATGTATGAACTTACAACATATTAGAAATACATACCAAGCATAGCATGAGTTAGAACAACCACATTTTGACATGTCTTGAGTACATAATCTTTTGGAAAATTCTATTTTGGGCGTCAATTTGGAATAGTTAAATCAAGGCTCATTTCATAATCATTAACATGCCACTTCATTTCATTGGCGCTATTTGCCACAAGTATAACTTTTATTCTTGGCACGCTGGCCACACTTTATATCCCCAAGTCAATCCTTTAACTTTGACGCATGTTTATAGATTATTGTCAACAAAGCATCTCTAATCACGAAATTTAGCACATATATAAGCAATTAATAGGCTTAAGCACATTGAGATTTCTTACACAATTTAGCATAATATCCTTCACTTCAAACACGACTTGAATTCATAACATTTTAATACCCAACTCATGATTTGAAACATATTCAGAAGGATAACATTCTATGATAAGAGCAGCTGGAATACATTTTGAACACATACCTTTGGACACAAAGCTTATTCCAAATAGTTAATTAATAATGAATAACTCGAAAATTACAAGAACATCGGGTGATTTAATTCTAGGAGAGAAGTTTAGCGAACATACCTTTTCCGTGCTTTCCTTAAGTTACTACAATGCCCCAACACTTCTATAAATAACAACCTATAGGAAGATAGTGAAAATCTGTTAATAATTAGAATGATTCCCATGGTGTAACTCTCTTAGGAATTTTGTCAAATATCTAATATGCGAAATAGACTACAAGGCTATACAATGGAGATCCTTTCACCCCTCAACCAATTTCAACAAGAAAATAGCCAAAATGGTTCATTACTCCACATACTACAACTTTGTGTCACATGCATGGCCTATCTCCAACCCCAAAATATATTTAACCTCATAACCTCTTGTATGAAAGCTTAGAAATATTACTTACCTGGATGAATGATAATCTAGTGATTGGCTTCCTTCATTGTTGATGATTGGTGTAAGAGTGGATGATTGGGGTGTTAGGTTTCCTCTTTCTCTCTCTCTAAAACCTTCTTACCGCTTTCAAGACTCACCGGAAAATCACCCCAAATAAAACTCCAAAGGCTATTTATAAATAAGGTTCCGTAAAATTTTAACGTAGAAACCCGAAACATCGTGGTGCCGAGATTATATCATGATTGATGTTGATAGTACTAGAAAGCTTGTGAGATGCGGTTCGGATTTTTTAGATTAAACAATATGCTTTTGGGGCTAAAGGAAAATGTTTGGTAGATGTGTGTGTTTCTGCGGCACATTATATGGCCGCATAATCACTCTACGGACCGAATATTAGCCGCAAAGTGAGGCCGAAAGTTTTGCCGATTTTGAGGTCACCTTTGCGGTCAATTATGCGACCGCATAATCATTATGCGGGCCGCATAATATCTCTTGGGTTTTTTTGAAAGGGGTTCTGCAGTGCATTATGCAACCGCATAACAAGTATGTGGACCGCATGCTGATCGCACACCTGGGCAGAAAAATTCATGTTCTGGGAGTTTCTTTTGCAGCCACTTTGTGGATCGCATTACCGTTATGCGGCCGCACGACCTGTGTCGGAGAACCCATTTTTCTTATTTTAAACCCGACCCTATTCCAATAAAACACCCCTTTTAGACCAATTTGAGCCTATTTTCTGATATTTTCTTGAGTGAGAGAGAGAGAGTTCTAAAGGGAGGGCCTAATCTTCATAAAATTGAACATCAATTATCACTTCAAGTAAGGCACCAAATTCTTCATCCTAAGAGGTAAGACGTCATCACCTCGACTCTTTATTCCAAACAAAGCTATAATGGGATACTAGCGTGATAATTCATGGGGATGAGGGTGATTACATTGCATGCATGTAAGATAAAAGAGTGTAGGGAGAATGTAAGCTAAGAAGGTGATAAATGGGTTATGGAAGACGAAACCTCCCATGAAAAGAACCTTGAAACATTAATACACACTTTGTATTTGATAAAATTCTCAAGTGAGCTAAACCATGTATGTCTTCCTAATTTTTCGTTCAATTTGTTATATTGCTAAAATAGATTAAGATTGGTAAGAGTTCTGAATAAATGTAGAGTCAAAGAAGCTCAATTTAAGTATGTATGGCTAAAACCCCCTCTTATTAGAAATCGAACCCCCATAGTGCCCCTACAAATGGTGTAAGTTCCAATCATGATTGATGTAGAGGATGGCATTTCAAACGTGCATGTGTTGTAAAACATTTATGTGTAATATGTATTCAAATGCTCCCCGTTAAGCTATGTTGATATTTGGTGATGTATTTAAGTTATGGAATATGTGTTAAATTTCAAAAGTATGTGACACTCTCTATATGTTCACGATTCATATTTCCTCGCAGTTGTACTTGATATCTTGAATTGAAAGGCTTGTTAATGAAATTGACAATAATGTGAAACATATGGAAAGAACTTGAATTATGAAATGCGACCAGGTTCCAGGCGTGAATTAACAATTGTGTCCACTAGCATTTAAGGAATTGAAATATGTGTGTGCAAAATAAGGAATGCGATGATTGATGAAAAGGGGAAAATTTTCTTGAGTAAGACGGCCTAGCCGATCGGGCCATTATCGGACACCATGCCGCACACATGGTGGTATTGTGCTATGAATTGAACCGGAATGAAACAGGAATTGATATCTTGGAAAAATGTATCCAAGGGAGATGACCTAGTCGATCGGGTCGTGATCGGACTCCGTATAAGAGTACGGTGGTAGTGTGAATAATGAGGTGTTAGTCCTAATAATGGCCAAACTAAAGTTATAGCAATTTCACTTGAAAGCTTATGTGATTCTTTGTTTGATGTTGTGGTGTTGCCTATGTTTCTCGTTGATTTCTTGATTACTTCTTCCTGCCTTATTGACCTTTCTAAGGACATGGTGATTAGTTATACATGCTAGTACTATTCGACAGTACTAATGTCCCTTTTGCCGGTAGCGCTACATATTTGAATGGATGTAGGTGGTTCTTTAGCAGACAGTGCCGATCACATATAGTAGTGCAGCCTCCCTGCAGCAGTCTTGGTGAGCCTCCATTTCTTCCAGGGGCCATGTAGTTCTTCTTTTGACATAATTTACAACGTTTTGAGGTATAGCCAGGGCCTTGTCACCGGCATGGTCATATCTATCTTTTGTATCTTTAGAGGCTCCATAGACGTTTATGTGGGCTATGCATGGGTGGGTATTGGCTGGGTCACTGGATCATGTTGTATTTTGAAACTCTTTCCCACTAAATTGTAAACTGTATGCACCTTTGGAAATTTAACTATGGAATAATAGATACAATGAAAATTGAACTAGTAGCGTTTGTATATATATATACATGTTTGTTCCCCTGTTTAACTAACGATAACATGTTCCCTTTTGAAATCATGAATGGGATGGGTAAGGAAGGTCTAATAGGATTGCTCGACCGGGTTCACTCGGTTGAGCATCAGCCGCGCTCCCCGAGGTTGGGCGTGACAAGCATAGTATCAGAGCCAAAGTTTTAAAGTGTCCTGGGATGTCTCAGAGCCTTGTCTAGTAGAACCCTTCTTATCGGTGTGTTGTCGACCACATCTATTATTAGGGGGCTACTTGGACATTTAGGAATAATGCCCTTCTTTGTTGTTCTATATTGTGTGATAGAGAGGAATGTGAGGTTTTCCTCCTCTAACTCGTGCATTGTTCTAACTTTCAGCTAATGGAACCTAAGAAGAAAGTGAGAATTGACTAAGAAGCCAATGCCACCCAAGGAGTGGCTGTTGAGGGAGGGGATAATCCCCCGACTATTACCCTTCATGATTCTTCTACACCGAGACAAACTGCACCAGCTCCTACATCTACCGAGGGTGCAACGATTCCTTCCACCGATATTCCGGTTCCACCTCCAGCCCCAACTTATTGTTTTAGTATTACTAATGAGGACCTCAGGGGAGCCATACAGATGTTGACTCAGATAGTGGCTTCCCAAGCCCAAAGATCAAATATGACACCCAACTCTTCTACCCAGGAAAGGGATTCCACTAATCTAGGGTGAACAGATTTCTTCAGCTAGACCCTCCAGTGTTCACGGTGCAAATCTCGAGGAGGACCCTTAGGATTTTATTGCTGAGATGCACAAGACCCTCAAAGTTATGCGTGAAACCAAGACAGAAGGAGTGGAGTTGGATTCCTACCGTCTGAAAGGGGTGGCCTATTTGTTGTTTGAGTTATGGGAAGACTCCCGTGAGGAGGGAAGTCCTCCAGCGAGGTGGAATGAGTTTGCGGACGCCTTTGTGGATCATTTCCTACCTGCTGAGGCAAGGGCAGCCCGCATAGTGGAGTTTGAGAATCTAAATCAAGGTAGCAAGAGTGCGTGGGAATACCACAAGGAGTTTACCCGCCTGCCCAAGTATGTTGTTCACATGTTACCCGCTATGGAGGCCAGGGTTCGCTTGTTTGTTTAGGGCCTTAGTTCTTTGACTATTAATGAGGCTTCTATAGATGCCTTGAATTATGATATGAATTATGGCAAGATGGTGGCATTTTCTTAGGCCACTGATAACCGTAAACTTAAAAACAAGATGGAGCGAGAGTGTAGCAGCAAGGCCCAGTCAGCGGGAAACTTGAGAAGTCATGATAGGAGATCAGCTTTCAGGGGAGGGTGATCAGGGCCATCCAGTTTATTGCACAGTCCTCATCCAGTGCACCACCATTAGGGCCCATTCAGTAGCAGCAGTTGAGTCGTTTTAGGCCCAGTCAGGGCAGTAGGGGACCTCACCAGCAGGGTCAGTCAGGAGGGAGATCCCAGCAGCACCAGAGGCCCCCATGCCCCAGGTGCGGGAAGATGCACTTACTGATTTGTTACATGGACTTACTCATATGCTACGGGTGTGGGATGAGGGGCCATATTCAGAGGAATTATCGTGTATCCCTCCAGGGTGCGGGTAGTGGCACATCTCAGCCATCCAGTCCAACAATTATCACATCCTCAGCACCCTCTCTGACTCGAGGTATTCCAGCACCCACATGATGTGGTGCATCTAGGGGTGGTGCGTAGAGTTCGGGAGGACCCAACCAGTTCTATGCTATGAGTGGTCGTCAGAGTGTAGAGGTTTCTCCAGATGTCATCACAGGTATATTGACTATCCTTTCTCATGATTTGTATGCCCTTAATGATCCCGAATCTTCTTCTATGTTACTCTTTATGTTGCTATGAGCTTCAGGATAGAACCGGAACAGCTTTATGAGCCGTTCTCCATATCTCCTCCGGTTGGCGAGTCTATTACGGTCGTACGAGTTTATAGATTGTGTTGTTATGGTGCGTGGTCGGGATACCATGGCCGGTCTCCAAACTCCATTGCCGAATAAGAACTATGAGGCTTGAATTTCCTAATGAGCTAGTTGTTGAGGAGGGAGATAATGTAGTGCCAAGAGGTAGGTTTATTTCTTACCTTAAGGCCGCGAAGATGATCAAAAAGTTGTGTATTTATCATTTGGTCCAGGTTACGGACACCAATGTAGAGGCACCTACCCTTGAGTCTGTGCCAATTGTAAATGAATTCCCGGATGTCTTTCCGGATGAGCTTCCTGGGATTCCACCAGACAGAGAGATTGATTTTGGGACTAATGTGATGCCATCCATCCAGCCTATATCTGTTCCACCTTATAAAATGGCACGACAAAACTAATGGAGTTAAAGGAACAATTGAAGGATTTGCTAGAGAAGGGTTTCATCCGACCGAGTGTATCACCTTGGGGTGCACCGGTTCTCTTTACCAGGAAGAAATATGGATCGCTACGGATGTGTATTGATTACCGGCAACTCAACAAAGTCATAATCAAAAATATATACCCATTGCAAAGGATAGATGATTTGTTTGATCAATTACAAGGTTCCAAGTCCTTCTCCGAAATCGACTTGCGGTCCAGGTATCATCAATTGAAGATAAGGGAGTAGGATATTTCGAAAACAGCTTTTAGAACCCGATATAGGCACTTTGAATTTTGATCATGTCTTTCGGGCTAAGAAATACCCCGACAACTTTCAGGGATCTTATGAATGGAGTCTTCAAGCCTTTTATTGACTCCTTTTTGATAATTTTCAGTAAAGACATTCTTGTGTATTCACGGAATCAGGAGGACCACGCTGACCGCCTCAGGGCAGTTCTGCAGACTCTTCATCAACACCAGTTGTATGCGAAGTTCTCGAAATGTGAATTTTGGCTTAAATCTATTACACTCCTGGGTCATGTTGTCTCCAGAGACATGCTTTAAAAGCCAATGTCTCTAGAGACATGCTAGAAAATTCCGAAAATATTCATTCTAGGTCCAATGACCTCCTCTCATCCATCACAACCACCTTGAAGACATGAAACATCGATACAATTCGAAGCCAAAATCGGTGCAACTCGTGCACTTAACTGCAACATCCTAATGCAATCAAATTATGTAAAAGATCCACACGAGAGGACTATCCTAACCATTAACAATTACCATCACCGTATCATACTAACAGCCTGGCACAACCCGTAAAAATAAAAAGCACACATGTATCCAATACCAAAGGTTATACCCCTACATAACTCCGCTGCACTGAACGATCTCATCCAACATCGGTCCACTTTAAATGCTTCAAGACACCTTGCCCAAAAAGCAATAACCATTCGAAATTCGCCATCAGGTACTCAAAGTGCTTTTCCATAACCACGGGGGAAATCGGACGATACCATGCCCCTGAAACAGAAGGTGTATAGCCAACACGCCTCAGTCCCGCAACACCTATTTATTTACCTTACTCAAATCTAGTCATAACGCCCAATTAGAACCGCACCATATGTGCATATAACCAATAATCACCACTTTTTGCAACACCGAAGGGTAACTCATAGATCAATCTAGAACATGAATAAGCTTAATCACAATCGAATGGTACATTTCTCAATGATAAAAGCTCGGAGCCAACAATTCCGACCAGGTGCCGAACGCACACCCATATTAGCCTACCAGTGACGTAAATTAACTCTGATTACCCATAACAGATAGATAACTTACCGAAAAGTTCATAATGACAGAATCATGGTACATACTAACATCCGACTAGCTCAGCTCGCATCTTCAGAGTTCACTTCCACAAAACATCCTGTTTATGAGAACTCTCAGTCTCGAAATCCATGAAACATATGGATTACCATATCTGATCACAACTCCACCGCTCGAATACATAACACATCCCAAATACTCACTCATTCCACGGGGAATACCCCTATAATTCTTCCGTTTACCAAACAACCTTAAATACTGACAGTCGATCCAACAATAGGGCGTCGCGATACCAATGAAGTACCCTTAACTCAAACACATTGCTCTTTCTGAAATATATATACCCCCATCACGTCGTACCAATTAGTGATATCATCTACCTAGTCATTCGATGTTGCCCATGCTGCCTAAGAATTTATGACCTTCCTTCCAGAACCGAACCGTGACCTCACATACGCAAATCTCAACTCTACCCAACATGCCGCACACGCGATGCCAACCTAGGAAAAATTTACGGGAACTCTATGGTCCCTTCTGAGCCACAGGAAACTACGTACCCAACTAGCCAAGAACTCCCATTGGATCCCATTTAGAAACAAACTTACTACACGCCATAAGAAAATATGCACCCTTAACCGCGGTAGAAACCATCAGTAACTAAGCGAAATACCATTTGCACAACACCAAACCATCAGGACTGAACTTTTCTAACTCAACCAAACTACGCAGGCCACCAAAAATCCAAGAGCATTGCTAAGATATATTCGAAAAACTCGTCACATCATGAACAACCAATGAACTAATCGTACCCCTTACCATGCCGATCCGACCTACTACCAAGTTTCCCCATTTACCAAAGGTTCTTCTAACTTACCTTCAAATTGTTACTTATTCTGCCGTAATACCAAAAATTTGCAACCCAGACTGACCACACGCGACCTAAGCGCAAAACCATACCGTCTAAGGCTCATAAGCGACTGAATACTCCCTTAATTATCCCCAAATGCACCACATTAGAAAACATTACCCTGAAGAGACTTCCTGCGAATCTAAAGACATTACCTTCACCTTCCTGATACCGATGTGTAGAATCTGTGATGATGTAGAATACCACAAGTCTTGACATCCTCTAACGTAAATCTTAATCACACCGACCAATTAGACATAATCGACTTGACCCGTTTGCACACTAACATACTAGGAATGTAATCCACTCACTTGAAGCCACAAATAAATTCATACACTGCGCACACTACAACTTTTACAATTTCCACTAAATCATTCAGTAGAACCCAATTACCCAAACAAGTACACTACAACCTATATTGAAGAAATTTCCATTACTCGTGACATTCCCAGACCCCATACCTGCAGGTCACAACGGATTTACAACCATATCTCGAACTGAAACCAATACCACACATAATCATGTAATCAACTTATCAATAACGAACTCCCCCGCTTGGCTCAAAGCCAAGGATCAAGACAAACAAGACTATGCCCGCACATTATGACTGCCACCATGTTGTGGTGGGATTCAACCAAATCCTCCCTAAGCTTATATGACCCAAACCATGTAATATTCAAATCAATTTCCAATCTTGCATCCACCATTGTGATGGTCATGCCAACTCCCACAAGCGATCTAAACTCAAATTACAACATATATCATTTTACTAGTAGAAGAGAACTTATTACAGAACTACATAGGGACCACATACCCTAGGACAATCCGCAGAAGATACCCCTGCCCTCTTAGCCTCAACTGCTATCTCTCCATACACTTCTGAAGACCATAACTATCATGAAATCACTATACCTTCCTACATCGGAACATAACAACGCCTACCCTCGAGGCACCACAATATGCGGTAAAAACCTGAAGCTGATGGAAGAACTAACACTGGAGCGGCGGTCATAGAAATCTCGAGCTTCTGGAAGCTCTACCCACACATGACTGACCACATAGGTACCCTCACTGGACACCACATTTCCCAAGAATACTACTGAACCGAGCCAAAATTCACACTCGGAGAATTGCCATAGAGTCTTTCCTCCCTGAATCCTTATAATGCCATCCTCAGATACTGAGTATGCTACTCCCGGCTACGTGAATATGCTAGGACGCCATCAATGAATAAAATAACAAGGAGTGCTAATACGCCTGGAATACACCGTCAATCAAATACATGAACGTTACTGGGGTAAACGATCAACTCAGAAGACATCACCAGGAAATCATAATCCAACAGAGAAATCCCCTTCACTCCACAACTACACAACATGAGAGGTCTTCCAACATATTCACAACTCAAGGCCACATACCAAATCGAGACAGAAATCAAACACTAAATAAATCTTACCACATTTCCAGCCAACCCTTTTGACACAATTCACAGTCTGAACACATCTAACCATCAAATCACACCCACCACATAGGCATCTAGTCACCAATTCTCATCAATAAGAACACAAACGGACACAGAAGTCCCCAATTACATGTGCCCACACAACAAAAATCTATGCAATCAAGCCACATAATGAATCCGGCCTCAAGTATTCCAGACTGGCCCATTACCAACATTCCAAAATCACATCTCATCCATGGAAGTCACAAGCCGTCGATGCAAAATTGATACCAAGCGCTCTTGCGCACGTTCGAATACATGGAAGGAATTCAAGAGTTATGCTCTTGGCTGAATACAATGGATTCGCATGACAAGAATTTAAAAATGTTAGATTTTCCTAAGGGTTCCGCAACCTCTCGAAGATAAGTACAGACGTCTTCGTACTGATCTGCAAGACTCTACTAAACCTGCTCATGACCGGTGAGTCCTATGTAACCTAGCATTCTGATACCAAGTTGTCACGACCCCAAATCCAGGCCAGTCGTGATGGCGCCTATCATGGAACTAGGCCAGTAAAAACCCAAACTCAAATCATACTAAGCTCTCATACATTTTTACTATACTGATTCCCCATAAAGGTTCCTTTAAACATTTATAAAATAGTTAAATCTGTACTGAATAACAAATACAACCCCGAGAACCCGGAGTCACTGGTCATGAGCATCTACATAAAATATACAACTCGACGAAAATAAATACTATAATAGTAAGAAGGAGAGGAAGCAGGACTGCGCACGCATGCAACTACCTTGCAAATCTCCGAGAATCTCTGGAACAGATAGGAAGCTCACCCTGCCCTAACAACTGAATCTGCACACAAGGTGCAGGGAGTAATGTGAGTACACCAATTCAGTAGTAATGAAAATAAATCAAGTCTAAGCGGCAAGGAAACACATAAAATCAATTCCATCAAATCACAATATACACAGCCTTACTTTCAAATAATATAAACATAGATATACGAAATCATCATACCTTAAAACCAACTTCAGTAAAAGTCCTTTAAAGAATGCACATTTTTAACAACTTCAAACCGAAAGATTTAGTATGAAAATGAATGTAGTAAAATCATAATTAGCCCCTCGAGCAAAACATGTATCATAATCACCCGCTCAGACATGCCTCACAGTCACTCAGCACCTCACAATCACTCAGCACCACACAGTCACTCATGCCTCCCAATCACTCGTCACTCGGCACACGGTGCGCTCACTGGGGGTATGTACAGACTCCGGAGGGGCTCCTTCAGCCCAAGCGCTAATATCACTTAGCACCTCAACATCACTCTGGCCCTCGACCACACTCAGCAGAACTTCAAAAGGCCCCTCGGGCGAATCAGTAAAATAGGGTACTCAACCCAAAACATCATTTTAAATCTCAAAGTAGTGTAAATCATGTTGAGTTTCGAAAACAGCAAGCACAATGTGGCTCAGTGAAATCATCAATACATAGTGAGGTAAAAAAGAAGTAAAAAGCCCCTAAGGGATCTAAACAGATCGACACGAGGCCCCAAACACGACTTATATCGCAAATATTTCAGCAATCTTTAGAATATGATTTAATATAGGGTTTTGAGTAAAATATGCAACTCATTAGTTGCTGCGGAGAGGACCTAGTCCAATCCAAAAATTAGTATGCTCCCCATACTCGTCATCCGACATGTGCGCCATTCTAAAATCAGTGAGAAAATATGTAGTCCGGGGTTCCATACCCTCAGAACAAGATTTACTACCATTACTTACCTCCACCAGGCCACAACACTAGTCCATAATGCTCTTGCCCCTCAAATTGGCTCTCGACTGTCTCCTAATCTAGCCAAACCAGTTTACATCATCAATATATATCAAAGCAAACTCAACCCAGTCGAAAACTATCAGATTATATAAGAATCTCGAAATTCAGGCAAATCGGAGCCCTGGGCTCACATCTCGGAATTCGATAAAACTTACATCACAAGAACCCTTATCCTCCCATGAGACCGTACATACCAAGAACATCAAAACGGACCACAATTGCCCACCAAAATTGCCAAAAGAAATTTCCAGCTCTTTCCTCCCATTTTCCAAACTTTTCTTACTTTAATCCTTCAAATACAAGCCTAATCCAAATAAAAATAGCATAGAAACGATGTTAATAACGCGAGAACTTACCTTCACTGAAGAATCACGAATCCCCTCTCCAATTTGCCTTCAAAGGAGCTCCTCTCGCATGCAAAAATGGTGAAATGAAATGAATTCCACGGATGCCTATTATATACTATTTCTACCAGCATTTCCGCACCTGGGAAAACTTAGTCACACCTGCGGTCCCAAGTGCGCACCTGCGGAATCCCACTTAACGGACCAATATCGCACCTGGGGCCAATCTTCCGCACCTGTGGCTTCACAGGTGCGGCCACAACTTTGCACCTGCGGAAAACTCCGTTGCCTAGCCTTTTTCGCACCTGCGCATGGCCCATTGCACCTGCGACATCGCACCTGCGGCTGCCCTTCCGCAGGTGCGGCCAACACCAGATCGTACACCAACAACTTTTGCTGCAAATTTCCAAGTTCAAAAACCCCTCCAACCATTCAAAATTAATCCCGAGCCCCTCGGGGCCCCAACCAAACATACCAACACAACCCATAGCATTATTCCAACTTAGTCGAGCCTTCGAAAAACCAAAAACAACATGAAAACACCAAAATTACATCAAATTCAAGCCTATGAACTTTGAAACTTCTAAATTTTGCCAACTATGCCGAAACCAACCAAAACACCTACGATTGACCTGAAATTTTGCAGACATATCCAAAATGACATTACGAACTTGCTCCAACTTTCGGAAATCCATTCCGACCCCAATAGCCTATTTTCCACTACCGACCGAAAATCGCCAAAAACTAACTTTTGCCAATTCAAGCCTAATTCTACACCGGACATCAAAACTTCATTTAGAATACACTCCTAAGTCTCAAATTACCTAACGAAGCTATCCGACTATAAAATTCGCATTCCGAGGTCGTTCACCAATAAGTCAACTCTCAGTTGACTTTCTCAACTACTAGGCTACCTTGAGGGACCAAATGCCTCAATTCTTATCATGACCACTCTGAACCCAAACCAACCGACCCAACGCAAAAAAATGAAGCTGAACCACATAAAATGAAGCAGAAACGGGGGAAACAGGGCTAAATTCTCAAAACGACCGGCCGGGTCGTTACAGGATCGCTCATAGACGCTCGGCCATAGTAGGCTCAGTATATAACTCACCATCTGATAAGAGGTTTCCCAACAGGGGCCTACCCATTGATTATAGCTCGATGGTGGTGAAAATATTATAATACTGTATATATATATATATATATATATATATATATTGTGGCCTCTTCTTTTGGAAAGTAGGTGATGCACCTACTTGTCATTTACCAGCATGCGTAGTCTCGCAAAAATGCGAATATCTCTCTGCTCCAATGTTGTCTCAATGAACGTTTTAATCCGTTGGAAACTAGACTCGTAAATTTTCAATTCGTTTAACTTCTAAGGCTTCAAACCCACTTGGTTCTTGGTATTCATGATCTTAAATATTTTTAACCTCAACGTTAACATGATTAACTAACTTTTCAAACTTTTCAAAGTTGACTTCATTTCTGAGCTTACATCAATTTTCTTACGGCGTACTCATATGCACTGAAACATGGGATGTGAAATCATTCCCCCTTTGGAACATTCATCCTCGAATGTTCATTGTTGAGCTTATTAGTCTCATAACCTATAGCTCTTACAAATACTTTACTTCTTTCCTATTTCATCTAGGCAACTGTTCTATGAATAAATCCAAAGTCTAGGGCATTGCCTTTAGGACCGTTTCTCACACCACGACTTGGTGTTGGAATTCTTCAAATCTCGAAGCTGTTGCGACCTTCTGTCATGCAGCATGTACGACTTTGTCCTTGTATGTGCACCTATGCGACTCTTCTGACCTTTTTCCTCCAGCTTTTAGCCAATCTCTAGGCCTCTCATTTGGAACATATACTGAACTATGACAAGTTGTTCCTCCGGCTATATATAGATGTACTAATGTTTTTTGCGAGGTACTTTGTTGAAATAACGACTTTTGCTATAACCTGTTTCATAGCCTTGTATACCTATCCTTATGGATTTTGTACATCGAGGTAGGTTGTACTATACCATAACACATTCTTTTGTTTATGTCACGCTCTAAAATCGAGGGACGAGACCTGCACCTAACCGGATGAACCCGATCAAGCGGACCTGGATTGCCTATCCTACCCAACTCGTTTCCCCCGTATATACAATGCACAATATTCCATATGAAATAACAACTTAGGATTTAAGCATGGATTTACAAACTTAAATTCATTTCTCTTTTAGCTGTTCAACAATTTGACTCCCAAAGCATACACAATACATACATAACTTTCCAATACGGACCGCGATTTCTGAATACGTACAATGACTACCCAAAATACATATATACACGCACATCATATCTACGGAGCCTCTACGAATACTAGGAATTTATACAATACTTTGCCGGCAACAAGGCCCCGACTATACCTTAGAATACATAGTAGACTCAAAAGAGGTGGCATGAATTACACACGGCCCCGGGAGGAAGTGGGGCTCACCGGTACTTGCTGAAAGATGAGGAGGAGGCACCACTAACGGTGAACTGAGCTACCTGCTATGGACACACCTACATCCATATAAAAGATGTAGCGCCCCCGGAAAAAAGGGACGTTAGTACTGTGGAATAGTACTAGCATGTATGAGCAAACTTTTTCAAAATCAACATGCACAGATAGAAACCAGTTAAAGGAACCAACACATAGTGCACAATGATATAGCAACAAGTACAATTGAGAGCCTTACACATTATAATTTCAACACAATCACATTTCAGCTTTATTACATTCTGTTGCGGCGTACAATCCGATCCCACCTTATATTTCTTGTTGCGGTGTGCAACCCAATCCTACCTTACATTTTACACTCCACCCTTGTTACCTCTCCACCCTTATTACTTCGTGTTGCAGCGTGCAACACGATCCCACCGTACAACATTACACTTCACCCTTATTATCTCTCCACCCTTATTACTTCGTGTTGCGGCGTGCAACCTGATCCTACCAGACCATCACATTTCATAGCAAACAATAACAGCCCACAATTCAATCACAGGGCTTCATATCATCTAGAGTACAATTTCATAACACCCAAATAATTATGTGTTCACAATAGTCTTTATCATCCATTAATTCAACCACAAAGGTATTCATCAACAAGAATATAAATTCATTACAACCAACAATCCATTTGAAGTTAAGCCACAATAACCTTGACGACAATGAGTCATACGATATTTCCATGGTCATTTAGTTCAATTAGATCAATTCACAATTCCCCTTCATCACTTTACATAGCCCTTATCACTTAGATACATTTACACCTTTGGGTTTGTCATCATTCTTTCATACAACATACTCAAGCATTTAAAGAACCTTGAACATGTTAAAGTAATCACATAGAAGTCACCTTTCACAATTTCAATTATCAAGATAATCAACTAAGACAAATCAGAGAGTGCAATCTCACACCTCAACAAAACCCGGCAATCAATTCACATATACTCAGCAAGAAACTCATAACGAATGTTTGGACACCAACAAGGTGAATTAAAGTTAGCATACATACTTCGAGTCGTCCCCTTTTTAATTTCTATCACAATTCACCGGACCGTCTAGCACCGTAAATCTATTTCCCAATGTGACATATTTCACTTAGAATTAGGAATCTTGTACTTAATTGAGCTTTTTTTATCAAACATTATGTGACTCTTTAGACTACTAACTCCCTTTTATGAATAATTACCCAAACTTGTTCTTCCCTTTATTAGATTATGGGATTTAATTCATATGCATGCAAGATTTAACTTTTTATTTTCAAGACCAAACCTATGTGTGTTTTATTCCTACACAAAATCTGGGATGACAATAACTTGATAAGTTCCGGGCTTGAGTGATTTTGGAAAACCAAATTAGATGATGTTAAAACCTTCTCTCTCAAGAACTCTCTTCTTCTCTCTCTATTTTTTGTCAGTAATTCGTTAAAATGAAGGGAAGGGGTGTTTTATAAAATAGGGGGTCGGGTTTAAAATTTAGAAAACAGGAGTCCCGACACAGAGATGCGGTCAGGAAGCGATCACATTCCTATTATGCGGTCCGCATTCCTGTTGCATAGTTGGCCTTCAAATGGGCCGAAGTGGGAACCATATTGACCAGTATGGGACCACTATGCGGTTCGCATACCTGTTATGTGATCGCATAGTGCGTCGCATAACCTCCCTCGCAAAAACCATGGGGCAAGAATGCGACAACTATGCGGTCCGCATACCCAAAATGCGATTGCATTCGAGGCCACATAGTTGTCCTCCCTTTGGATAGTAGACTATCCAGGTATGCAACCACTATGCGGTCTGCATACCTGTTATGCGATCGCATTGTGCGTCACGTAACGCGCAATTTCTGGAAAATTTAGTTTTTCAAGTTGTGGGATACTTTTTACTCAAAATATGACCATTTTAAGAATTTCTACAGTTATAATAGCATAGGGACCTATTCGGGCATTATTTTAGAAATAGAAATTTTACGGGTCTTTACATCCTCCCCCACTTAAAATCATTCGTCCTCGAATGAGGATCGGGAAACCATTTGGTTTTGAAAACCCAATATGCCAACCCCCAATTTTTTCCTAACTCCGATTTTTTCTGAAAATTTTGCCAAAGTTTCCTCTGTAATTAGGCCTATCTACCTGCTAGAGAGCCACTGAAACATATGTTCTTAACCAATTCCACACATAACTAGTTATTTCATGGGCTTTCACATAATTTGGTCACCTCGACAAGTCTCATATAAATCAATTACTTCAACATGCCATATGCACTTCAATTAACCATTACCAATCCACTCTTCGATTAACCATTACTAATCTACACTTCAATTAATCATCTAACCATCACATGAGTTTCACATAATTTCATTTACTCCAAGGGTTTGTACATTACTCAGCTAATCATAACATACACAATTATGGCACAACTTGAGAAGTTACAATAGTAGAGCAATTAGGGGAAAATAGGGTGCTTTTTCACAAAACTGATCATAACATATAATTGGTTAGAGATGGCAGTTCGCATGATCACTACTAGACTTATTCAATCAAAAGGGGATATTTTTCTTTCATTTCATTTTCTGCTTCCCACGTGGCTTCCTCAACTTGCTGACTTCGCCACAACACTTTAACTGAAGCAATTTCTTTGTTCCTAAATCTACGGACTTGCCTNGTTCAGAGATGACAGTTCGCACGATCACTACTAGACTTATTCAAACAAATGTGGATATTTTTCTTTCATTTCATCTTTTGCTTCCCACGTGGCTTTCTCAACTTGCTGACTTCGCCACAACACTTTAACTGAAGCGATTTATTTGTTCCTCAATCTACCGAATTGCCTATCAAGAATAGCAACCGGAACCTCTTCATACAATAATTCTTCATTAACCTCAATAGTCTCAACTGGCACGACAGCTGATGTATCTCCAACCACTTTCTTCAACATAGACACATGGAACACCGGGTGCACTAATGACATCTCAGGGGGCAATTCCAGCCTATAAGCCACCTATCCTATACTTTGAGTAATCCTATATGGCCCGGCATACCTTGGGCTCAATTTCCCTTTTTTCCCAAACAGCATTACTCCCTTCATGGGAGACACCTTCAAGAATGCCCAATCATCTACTTGGAATTCTAATTCTCTATGATGAACGTCCTCATAAGATTTTCTGACGACTCTGAGCAGTTTTCATTTTCTCCTGAATGACTCTAGATTTTCCCATAGCTTGGCGCACAAGGTCTGGTCCTAACAATTCTTCCTCACCAACCTCAAACAATCCGATCGGAGATCTACATCTCCTTCCGTACAATGTCTCAAATGGGGCCATCTGAATACTAGCATGGTAACTATTATTATAAGCAAATTCTATAAGCGGAAAGTGATCATCCCAGCTACCCTTGAAATCTAATACACAAGCCCGCAACATATCTTCAAGCGTCTGAATAGCCCGCTTTGCCTTCCCATCAGTTTGTGGATGGAATGATGTGCTGAGATTTACCTGAGTACCCAAACGCTGCTGAAATTTCTTCCAGAAGTTAGCTGTGAACTGGGACCCTCGATCCGAGATAATAGATACTGGAGTGCCATGGAGCCTGACTATTTCCTTGATATACAACTGAGTGTACTGTTCTGCAGTATCTGTGGACTTGACTGGCAAGAAATGCGCCGACTTCTTGAGTCGATCCACTATCACCCAAATCGAGTCGAACCTATGTGGAGTGCGAGGCAATACCACCACAAAGTCCATATTGGTCATCTCCCATTTCCACATCAGTATTTCCATAAGCTGCATCAATCCACCAAGCCTCTGATGCTCGGCCTTCACTTGCTGACAATTTGAACACTTAGCCACAAAGTCCGCCACACCCCTCTTCATACCATTTCACCAATAAATTTCCTTGAGATCGTGATGCATTTTTGTAGAACTTGGGTGTACGGAATACCTGGAATTATTAGCCTCTGGCATCACCCTTTCCCCGAGATCATCCACATCTGGAACACATAACCACTCTTGGCACCGTAGGACACCGCCATCATTGCCGAGTGAGAATGCTGAAGTCTTGTGATTCAAAATTGCTTCCCTCAATTGTGCCAAAGTCGGACCCCTGAATTGCTTTCCCTTGACTTCAGCTACAAGCGAAGATTATGATCCATTACGCACCACGACATCCCCTTCATCTGAGGTTGAAAGACAGACCCCTAGACTAGCCAACTGATGAACTTCCCGAGCCAAAAGCCTCTGTCCGGCTTCCAAATGTGCCAATATACCCATGGATTTTCGACTAAGAGCGTCGGCTACCATATTCGTCTTCCTTGGGTGGTACAAAATATTCATATCATAGTCTTTGAGCAATTCTAACCACCTCTGTTGCCTTAAGTTCAACTCCTTGTGCTTGAATATATACTGAAGACTCTTGTGGTCTGTGAACACGTCCACATGGACCCCATAAAGATAATGCCGCCAGATTTTTAATGTAAACACAACCGCCACGAGCTCCAAATCATGCGTCGAATAAGTCTTCGCGTGATTCTTGAGCTGCCTTGAAGCATACGCTATGATTTTACTACATTGCATCAACACACACCCCAAACCAACCCTTTAAGCATCACAATAAACCACAAATCCCTTTGAAACTTCTGGCTAGGTAAACACTGGTGCCGGAGTCAATCTCGACTTTAATTCCTGAAAACTCTTTTCACATACATAGGACCACTGAAACTTAACTGCTTTTTGCGTCAGCTTAGTCAATGGGGAGGCGAGAGTAGAGATTCCCTTCACGAACCTCCAATATTACCCAGCTAGACCTAAGAAACTGCGAATCTCTGTCGGGGTCATTGGCCTAGGCCAATCCTTTACCACTGCAATCTTTTGGGGATCAACCTGAATCCCTTCCTTGGAAACAACATGGCCCAAAAAGGTGACTGATTCTAGCCAAAACTCACATTTTGAAAACCTTGCATACAATTGGTGCTGATGAACAACCTGCAGAACATCCCTGAGGTGATTATCATGATCCTCTTGACTCCGCGAATAAACAAGAATATCGTCAATGAAGAATATCATAAAGCAGTCAAGAAACAGTTTGAAAACTCGATTCATAAGGTCCATAAAAGCTGCTGGGGTGTTGGTTAGCCCAAAAGACAATACCAGAAATTCAAAGTGCCCATGTCGAGTCCTGAAAGCAGTCTTAGGAATATCCTACTCCCTGATCTTTAATTGGTTCTTTCAAATCCCTTAATTCTTCTGGCACCATCCTGTAAGGTGGAATAGATATTGGCTGCGTATCTGGCAATACATCAATCCCTAAATCAATCTCTCTATCTGGTGGAATCCCAGGAAGCTCGTCCGGAAACACTTCAAGAAACTCGTTCACAACCGGCACAGACTCGGTGGCAGGCACATCTGAGGTGGCATCCACAACTCGAACCAAATGATAGATGCACCCTTTCCTGATCATCTTTGAGGCCTTAAGACAGGAAATAAATCTACCTCTTGGCGCAACATTATTCCCCTCCCACTTGATAACTGATTCATTAGGAAACTCGAGCCTCATAATTCAGGTTCGAAAATCGAGTTTAGCAAAGCACAAATAGAGACAATCCATCCCAATAATTACATCAAAATCTACCATTCCTAACTAAATAAGATCGGTCGTGGTATCCCGACCACGCACTATGAAAACACAATTTCTATAGACTTGCACTGCCGCAATAGAATCGCCAACCAGAGTCGACACATAGAACGGCTTGTGAAGCTGTTCGGGTTCTATTCCAAAATTTGAAGCAATAAATGGAGTAACATATGACAAAGAAGAACCATGATCAATAAGAGCATAAACATCATGTGACTGAACAATCAGAATGCATGTGACCACATCTGGGGAAGCCTACGCATTCTGGTGACCACTCAAAGCATAGAACCGACTAGGTCCCCCTCGACCCCGTGGTCCACCCCTAACTGTACTACGCCCTGCTGGAGGTGCAGGGCGTGCCAAAGATGTAGCGGCTGAAGAGCTGGATGGCTGAGCAGTACCCCTACCCGCGCCCTGACTGGGTGCACGGCAGTCTTGCTGGATATGGCCTCTCTCTCCACATCTATAGCATACCGGAGTATCGAAGTAACAAGTATCAGTATGAATCTGCTACACTTAGGGCATGGGACCCTCCGCTGCTGCTGGAACATCCCACCGGAATGACCCGACTGATGGAACCTCCTGCTATCTGAACCGGGTCTAAAACGACCTCCCTGCTGATAACTGTGCCCTGATGGCGGCGCACTGGCTTAGGACTAAGCATATGACTGAGATGGCCCTGATGGTCCTCTCCCAACGACTGATCTCACACCTCTAACTAAGCTCCCAGGGTTGCCCGCTGACCGGGACCTACTACTACTCTCTCTCTCCATCCTTATTTTCAATTTCTAAGCCTCTGTAGCCTAGGGGAATCCCACTATTTTCCCGTAATTCATATCCAAATGCAATGCAGCTGTAGCATATGCATTAATAACCAAGGGACCAAGGCGCTGAACAAACCGACAAACTCTAGCCTCCATAGTCGGCATCATGTAAACAACATATTTGGACAAGCACACAAACTCCATATGATACTCCCACACACTCATGTTGCCCTGCTGAAGGACCTCGAACTCCACAGCACGGGCTGCCATAGTCTCGGCAGGCAAGAAATGATCCATGAAGGCATCAACATACTCATCCCGCTTTGCCGGAGGGCTTCCCTCCCCACGGGAACTCTCCCACATTTCAAACCAAGAATATGTCGCTTCCTTCAGATGATAGGAAGCCAACGCAACCCCCTCTGTCTCAGTAGCCCTGGTAACTCGGAGGGTCTTGTATATCTCATCAAGTAAATCCTGAGGGTCAGCCTCTAGGTCGGTGCCTGTGAACTCTGGAGGGGATAACCGCAGAAACTGGTTGACCCTGGAACCCGAGAATCCCCTTGCTCGCTAGAGAATGTAGGAGCAGCATGTGATCTTTGGGCCTAGGAGGCCACTAACTGGGTTAACATCTGAATAGCTCCCCTGAGGTCCCCATCAGAAATACCGGGACCGGAAGCTGGGACTGAAGAAGGACCAGGAACATCAGCGGGAGGGACTGTAGCACTCTCCGCTGGAGCAGGAATAGGAATATCCTGGCCTAGGATGGAAGAGTCCGGCTGATTTAGGGTCGGGAAATCATTCTCACCTGCACCATCAGATAAATAATTCACGCCACTCCTGGGGTGGCATTGGCCTCTAGGCTGAGTCGAGCTTTCTTCTTGGGTGCCATTTACTGAAAATCAGAACAATGCATGAGTTAGGTATAGACAACCTCACCTTCAACCACATCGCACGATATATAATAACAATAAAAGGGTACTTTCCTAAATGTCCATTCATCCCCCTAATTATAGATGTGCTCGACAACACACCGATAAGAAGGGCTCTACTAGACACGGCTCCGAGACATCCTACGACACTTTTAAAAACTTAGTCTCTGATACCAAGTTTGTAACGCCCCAAAATCGAGGGACGAGACCGGCACCTAACCGGGTGAACCTGGTCAAGCGTACCTGGATTTCCTTTCCTACCCAGTGCGTTTCCCCCGTATATACAATGCACCATATTCCATGTGAAATAAAAACTTAAGATTTAAGCGTGGATTTACAAACTTAAGTTCATTTCTCTTTTATCGTTTCAACAATTTGATTCCCAATGTATACACAATACATACATAACTTTCCAATACGGACCACGATTTCCGAATACGTACAGTGACTACCCAAAATACATATATATACCCACATCATGTCTACGTAGCCTCTACGAATACTAGGAATTTATACAATACATTGTCGGCCCGACTGTACCTTACAATACATAATAGACTAAATAGAGGTGGCATGAATTACACACAGCCCCGGGAGGAAGTGTGGCTCATCAGTAATTGCTGAAAGATGAGGAGGAGGCACCACTAACGGCGAACTGAGCTACCTGCTATGGACCCACCTACATCCATATAAAATATTTAGCGCCCCCGATAAAAGGGACGTTAGTACTGTGGAATGGTACTAGCATGTATGAGCAAACTTTACTCAAAGTAAAATCAAGAGATGCACCAGATAGAAAACAGTTAAAGGAACCAACACATAGTGCACAGTGATATAGCAACAAGTACAATTGAGATCCTTACAGATTCTAATTTCAACACAATCACATTTCAGCTTTATTACATTATGTTGCGGCGTGCAACCTGATACCACCTTACATTTCTTGTTGCGGCGTGCAACCCGATCCCACCGTACAATATTAAACTTCACCCTTATTACCTCTCCACCCTTATTACTTTGTGTTGCGGCGTGCAACTTGATCCTACCAGACAATCACATTTCATAGCAAACAATAACAACCCACAATTCAATCAAAGGGATTCATATCGTCAAGAGTACAATTTCATAACACCCAAACAATCATGTGTTCACAATAGTCTTTATCATCCATTAATTCAACCACAAAGGTATTCATCAACAAGAATATAAATTCATTACAACCAACAATCCATATGAAGTTAAGCCACAATAAACATTGCGGACAATGAGTCATATACGATATTTCCATGGTCATTTAGTTCAGTTAGATAAATTCACAATTCCCCTTCATCACTTGTTACATAGCCCTTAACACTTAGATACATTTACACATTTGGGTTTGTCATCATTCCTTCATACCAACATACTCAAGCATTTAACGAACCTTGCACATGTTAAATTCATCACATAGAAGTCACCTTTCATAATCTCAATTATCACGATAATCGACTAAGACAAATTAGAGAATGCAATCTCACACCTCAACAAAACCGGGCAATCAATTCACATATACTCAGCAAGAAACTTATACTGAATGTTTGGACACCAACAAGGTGAATTAAAGTTAGCCATACATACCTCGAGTCGTCCCATTTTTAATTTCTATCACAATTCACCGGACCGTCTGGCACCGTCAATCTATTCCAAAATGTGACATATTTCACTTAGAATTAGGAATCTTGTACTTAATTGAGTTTTTTTTTATCAAACATTATGTGACCCTTTAGACTACTAACCCCCATTTGACAATAATTACCCAAACTTGTTCTTCCCTTTACTAGATTATGGGATTTAATTCACTTGCATGCAAGATTTCACTTTTTATTTTCAAGACCCAACCTATGTGTGTTTTATTCCTACACAAAATCTGGAAAATTGGGGAAATAGGATGAAGACTTACCTCTTTGAGTGAAGAAGATGACAACAACTTGACAACTTCTGGGCTTGAGTGATTTTGGAAAACCAAATTGGATGATGTTGAAACCTTTTCTCTCAATAAATCTCTTCTTCTCTCTCTATTTTTGGTCAAAAAATCGTTAAAACGAAGGGAAGGGATGTTTTATAAAATAGGGGGTCGGGTTTAAAATTTAGAAAACAGGAGCCCCTACATAGAGATGCGGTCAGGAATGCGATCGCATTCCTGCTATGCGGTCCGCATTCCTATCGCATAGTTGGCCTTCAGATGGACCGAAATGGAAACCACACTGACCAGGTATGCGACTACTATGTGGTTCGCATACCTGTTATGCGATCTCATAGTGCGTCGCATAACCTCTGTCGCAAAAACCATGGGGCAAGAATGAGACAACTATGTGGTCTGCATACCCAAAATGCGATCGCATTTGGGCTCATATAGTTGTCCTCCCTTTGGATAGTAGACTGTCCAGGTATGAAACCACTATGCGCTCCGCATACCTATTATGCGATCGCATAGTGCATCGCACAACGCGCAATTTCTGGAAAATTTTATTTTTTCAAGTTTTGAGATACTTTTTACTCAAAATAGGACCGTTTTAAGAATTTCTACAGTTATAACAGCACAGAGACCTATTCGGGCATTATTTTAGACATAGAAATTTTACGGGTCTTTACAGTTTTTTATTACCAAGGTTTGCTACCGAACTCCAGGTTACTCTCTCGCTACTTATCCTATATGTATAAATCTATGTAACGACCCTGCCAGTCGTTCAGTCTGATTAGCCCCGTCTCCCCTGTTTCTGATTTATCATATGTTGTTTATCCTATTTATGTTGTGTTGGGTCGGTTGGTTCGAGTTCGGAGTGGTCGTGGTGAGAATAGAGACACTTAGTCTCTTAAAGTAGTTTAATAGTTGAAAATGTCAATTGGGAGTTGACCTATTGGTAAACGACCTCGTAATGTGGATTTTATGGTTCGGATAGCTTCGTTAGGTGATTTGGGACTTATGAGTGTGTTTGGAATGAAGTTTTGATGTCCGGTGTAGAATTAGGCTTGAATTGGCGAAAGTTAGTTTTTGGCGATTTCTGGTCGGCAGTGGAAAATAGGCTATAAGGGTCAGAATGGAATTCTGAAAGTTGGAGCAGGTTCGTAATTTCATTTTGGTTATGCGTGCAAATTTTTAGGTCAATCGAATGTATTTTGGTTGGTTTCGGCATCATTGGCAAAATTTAGAAGTTGCAAGTTTATAGGCTTGAATTTGATGTAATTATGGTGTTTTTGTGTTGTTTTTTGTGTTTCGAAGGCTCGACTAAGTTTGAATGAGGTTATGGGATGTGTTGGTATGCTGGTTGGGGTCCCCAGGGGCTCGAGATTGATTTCGGATGGTTAGCGGAGGGTTGGACTTAGGAAATTGCAGCAAATAGCTGCTGGTGTTAATTTACTAGTGTAGCCGCACCTGTGGATGGGGAGCCGCAGGTGCTAAGGTCCTTGCGCAGGTGCGGAAAGAGGCCAGGCAGGAGGAATCCACAGGTGCGAAGCATGGGCCGCACCTACGAAGCCGCAGGTGCGGAAAAGGAATCGCAAGTGCGAAGTTTGAACTTTTAGTGGGATTTCGTAGGTGCGCACCCGCAGGTGCGCACCTGGGACTGCAGGTGCGCGGAATTGTTCGGAGGTGCGGATTAACTGGACAGAAAATATAAATAGGTGCCTCCGTGAAATTTTGGTCATTCCTTCCATTGTTGCATGCGGGTTGAGCTTGTTTGAGAGCAAATTGAAGGAGGAATTCAAGGGTCATTAGTGGAGGTAAGTTTTCCGGATTAAAAACTTGTTTCTATGTTATTTTGTGACGGATTAGGCTAGAAATTGATGAATTAAAGTAGAAAAGTTGGGAAAAATAGGAGGAAAAATTTTGAAATTCTTTTGTGTCATATGAGTGGGCAGTTATGGTCCGATTGTGGAGTTTTTGGTATGTATAGAATCATGGAAGGACGAGGATTCTAGTGATGTAAATTTTATTGAATTCCGAGATGTAGGCCCGGGGCTCGGATTTGGCCGAATTTTGAGAATTGTGTAAAAATTTGTATCTTTCAATTGCGTTTTGTTCCGTTAGCGTATATGGATGATGTTAATCTAATTTTGGTTAGATTTGGAGCATTTTGAAGACAATTCGATGGGCAACCACATCCCGGAGTAGCTTTTGGTCTCTTTTGAGGTATGTAACGATTGTAACTCTAAACCTGAGGGTATGACACCCCGGTATTTGATATTGTTTTGGTAAATGAGGTGACGCACATGCTAGGTGACGAGTGTGGGGGCGTGCAGCGATAGAAATTGTGACCTGGTCTGTCTCGTAGCGACTATTAAGTCGCGTATTCGATTTGAAACCTTATGATATCCTGTATTTCAGAAATTTATACTTGTTTATGGACTGTGAGCCATGTTTGGGGGCTTATGCCGACCTGTTAGACCCTTAGAGGTGTTTTCCATTCTACTACTATCCTGATAGAACATCTGTGAACTCAGTCATGTTTCCCTACTTGTTGTTATTTTCACTGTTATTACACTGCTTCGAAAACTCTGAAAAGTATTTTGGGATCCCGTGAGTTGAGATGAATTTCCCTAGTGGCTTGTCAGGGTGACTGATTCAGGCCGAGAGCTGGGTATGTGAGGATAGCTATGGATCGGGTTGCACGCCGCAGCAATATATATGTGTTAGGCCGAGTGCCGAGTATGTGAGGATAGTTATGGGACGGGCTGCACGCCGCATCAATATATATGTTATATATTACATATGGATCGGGCTACACACCATAAAAGTATAGATTATATGTTATATATGGATCGGGTTGCACGCCACAACAATATATGTTATATATGGATCGAGCTGCACGCCGCAGCAATATATGTTACATATGGATCGGGCTGCACGCCGCATCAATGTACCTATTGGATCGGGCTGCACGTCACAGTAGATATAGCGCTTGGGCTGAATGAGCCCCTCCAGGAGTCTGTACACCCCCAGTCAGCGCAGTCAACTATTATATGGATCGGGCTGCACGCCGCAGCGTATGCTATAAGGATTGGGCTGCACGCCGCAGCGTATGCTATAAGGATCGGGCTGCACGCCGCAGCAGTATATATATATATATATAGTGGAGCGGGCTTCCCACCGCAGCAGTGTGTGTATTCATGGTACATTGCTAAGTACGAGCATGAGATATTGATAGTGGAGTCACGAGTGACCGAGAGGCTTGCCCGAGAGGCTTTATTATGAGTGATACTACTATTTTTCGCTCTTCTTTACACTGAGCCTCCGATGATAAATGTTGGATAAATGTTTTTATACGAGATTCTTCAATGTCAAATTTAATCCTTATCCAATAATTCCGTATAATTAGGTAATATCCCACTTCTCAATAATTAACCAATTACCCACATAATTAAGAATTATCTCAACTTACTTAAAATACTACTCACTTTTAACATACCTTATACACCTTACTATCATGGTCATGTAGTACATTGTATGACACTAGTCCATAAATATCGGGTACTATAGCTCGGACCGTATTTTATCCCAAATCGACAGTCTTAAAAGAAACTCATTTCCTTTGATTCGTTTACCCTTTAACCTTCACGACACTTTACTTATCGCCTATTATAAATAGCATAAATGCTCATAACCTCAAAAATAATCTCATCCCCGAGTCTACGTCGATTAACTTACGACAAAACTTTTATGTACGAAATGCGGGATATAACATGGATGCTAAGATTTGAAAAGTAACGATGGATCTTAATCAATTCATTTGAAACTTCAAAACGTGAGATTTGTGATTCTAAGGGAGTACGATGCAATCTTTCTCAAGAATATCATATGGATTTTTCCCTACTTCGATCCGCCGTTACATGATTTGTCGCGTTTGACGTGTGTTGGAAGGATTGTCAAGAGAATCGGCTCAGGTGTGTTAAGGCTATCCCTTTCTTTCCTTTTGGCATGATCCATACGATACAAACAAAACAAGCAAATTCACAACTTCCATAAATGATTGTATTCATACAAATACTAGAGATGCATATGTTCTTGATTCCCCATGTGTCATATTATTCTATCATTTGTTCATGGGTATCAGAAAAGACATAAGTTGATAAAGTTTACTTCATGACATTAATCAAAGGCATAATGGTCTTATGATGTTCCGAGAGATTTTATTGACGTACTTCTCATGCATTGCATTCATTTATACATGTACATTGACTCATGACCAGATGACGTTATATATGCTTATATATGTATATGGGCTATGGGAAAAGATTACCTCGTTATATATGCACCACCACCTGATCAGCTAGTATACGTTGATGATTTTGCCCACAGTGGCCGAGATGATATGATGGGATGTCCTCAGAGGCTTGATGATGTTATGTACACATATACTTATGCATGATATGGCATTTATATGAATATGCATGACATTTTAAATACTAAATGATTCACAGAGCTATTTAGATTTACATGTCGAGTCTTTTACTCCATATTTCTCTCATGTCTACTATTATTTGATTTTCATTCCTTACATACTCGGTGCATTATTTGTACTGACGTCCCTTTTGCTTAGGGACGCTGCATTTCATGCCCGCAGGTCCCGATGGACAGGTCGAGAGTCCTCCAAGTATATTATCAGCTTAGTGGAAGGTGTTAGTGCTCTCCATTTGCTCCGGAGTTGCTTATTTGGTCAGTATGATTTAGACGTGTATTGATTAGTATGACGGGCCCCTATCCCGACCTTTATGGTATTGATCTACTCTTAGAGGCTTGTAATATGTCATGTATATGAAAGATAGTATGGCCTTGTCGGCCTATCTTGTCGGCCTATGTTCAGTGTACGAGTGATCATTTTGGCCTTATAGGCCCGTATGTCACATGTATAAGCTTTTATATCATGTTGGGTCGTCCTATATTGAGTATTCTCTTATGTTTATTCTGGTTATCCCATGAGGGCTCGTTTGGCCCATTTTCCAGTGATAGTACGATAAGAAAGATATATAACATTTGTACTCGGTTGACTAAGGCACCGGGTGCCCGTCGCAACCCATCGATTTGGGTCGTGAAAAGTCCATAAATATCGAGTATTATAGCTCAGACCATATTTTATCCCAAATTGAAAACCTTCAACGAAACTCATTTTCGTTGATTCGTTTACCCTTTAACCCTCACGACACTTACTTATCGCTTGTTATAAATAGCATAAATGCTTATAACCTCAAAAATAATCTCATCCCCGAGTCTATATCGATTAACTTACGACGAAACTTTAACGTACGAAAACGTGAGATGTAACACGCCAAATATTCAAGGCATGACAATAGCTGCTAATTCCAGGTCGTGGACAGGATAATTCTTCTCATGAACCTTCAACTGCCTAGAAGCGTAGGCAATCACTGCACCGTCTTACATCAGCACTGCACCGAGGCCAACACATGACTCATCACAGTACACAGTGTAAGACCCTGAACCCGTAGGCAACACCAACACTGGGGTTGTAGTCAAAGTAGTCTTGGGCTTTTGAAAGCTATCTTCACACTCCTCGGTTCATATGAATGGAGCACCCTTCTGGGTCAATCTGGTCATAGGTGCAGCAATAGACAAGAAATCCTCTATGAAACGACGGTAATACCCTGCCAAACCAAGAAAACTCTAGACCTCAGTAGCTGACGACGGTCTGGGGCAACTCTGCGCTGCTTCAATCTTCTTCGGATCTACCTTGATCCCCTCATTCGACACCACATGACCCAAAAATGCCACCGAATCAAGCCAGATTTGACACTTTGAGATTTTTTCATACAACTTTTTTTCTCTTAAGGTTTGGAGCACGATCCTTAGGTGTTGCTCATGATCCTCCCAGCTCCGGGAGTACATCAGGATGCCGTTAATAAACACAATGACGAGTAAGTCAAGATATGACTGGAATACATTATTCATCAAGTGCATGAATGTTGTTGGGGCGTTAGTCAATGAAAATGACATCACAAGGAAATCGTAATGACCATATTGAGTTCTGAAAGCAGTCTTCGGAATATCCAGATCCCAAATCTTTAGCTGATGATAGCCTGACCGCAAATCAATCTTTGAGAACACTCTGGCACCCTGTAGCTGATCAAATAGTTCATCAATGCATGGCAATGGATACATGTTCTTCATTGTAACCTTGTTCAACTGCCGACAATCAATACCTATGTGCATGGAACCATCCTTCTTCTTCACAAACAAGACTGGAGCACCCCAAGGTGACACACTCGGCGGAATGAAACTCTTATCAAATAACTCTTTCAACTGCTCCATTAACTCCTTCAACTTCGTTGGGGCCATACAATATGGGGGAATAGAAATGGGCTGAGTGCCTAACAAACAAGTCAATACCAAAATCGATATCCCTATCGGGCGGCATGCCTGGAAGATCTGCCGGAAATACATCTGGATATTCTCTCACTACCGGAACCGATTTAACGATAGGAGTGTCAACACTGACATCTCTCGCAAAGGCTAGATATGCAACACACACCCTTCCCAACCATCTGTTGCTCCTTAAGGAAAGACACCACTCTGGGTACATAATCCAAAGTACCCCTCCACTCCAACCACGGTAAACCTGGAATAGCCAGCGTCACCATCTTGGTGTGACAATCAAGAATGGCATGATAGGGCGACAACTAGTATGTGCCCAAAATAACATCACATTGTACTATACTAAGAAACAATGGATCAAATCCGATCTCAAAACCACCAAGAACAACTAAACATGACTGATACACACGGTCAATAATAATGGAATCTCCCACAGGCGTGGACACATAGATAGGAGAACTCAAAGAATCATGAGATATACCCAAATACGGAGCAAAGTAAGCTGATGCATACGAGTAAGTGGAGCCTTGAATAAAACTAATGCATCTCTATGACAAACCGGGACAATACATATGTTAACCGCGTCTGATGCAACCGCCTCCGTCATACCTGGAAAAGCATAACACCTAGCATATCCTACCCCTCTAGGGCGACCCCTACCCGCCTGACCTCCACCCATAGCTGGTTGTGTAGGTGGAGTGGCAACCGGTGCAGTAACCACGACTTGAGAAGTCTGGGGACCTTGTGGAATACATGGATCTTGAGTAGTCTCTAGAGGTGCACCCCTCCTGAGTCTGGGGCGATCCCTCACCATATGAAGAGTATCGCTAAACTCAAAATAAGCACTCGAAGGGCGTGGCTGCTGAAGCTGGCTCAGCCTGGTCGGCTCGACTTACCGCTGAAAGCACCCAGTGCAAGAGGTGCATTAGACAGTGGTGGTGCATAACAAGAAACCTGAGACTTGGAAGTAGCCGAAATACCACTGGAAGCTGGAAGTGCTGAATGGAGTGGAAGACTCACATAGCCTCTACCATGACAAGATACAATTGGGGCACGAGCACCACTATATGCGCTAAAATCTCGAGGCCTCTTGGCCTTCCTGTCCTCTCTCTCAAGGACCTGCATATGCTCCAATCTCCGTGTGATCTCTACCACCTGCTGATATAGGTTAGCAATCTCCAACTCTCGAGCCATGTTGAATCTAATACCATTGAGCCCCTCGATAAATCGATGGAATCAACTCTCTGACTGTGGAAACTAAGGCAAGTGCATGCCTGGACAACTCGTTGAACCTGACAGCATACCCTGACATGGTTATAGCACCCTAGCGCAACTGCTCAAACTCCGCACGACATGTATCCCGAAGGCTCTGGGGAACAAACTCTCATAGGAACATTTCTGAAAACTGATCCCACATGAGTGAAGCTACCTCAGCGGGGATACCGTACTCATAAGCCCGCCACCACTGGTATGTTGGTCCCAACAACTTGAAAGTAGTGAAAGCAACCCCGCTTGTCTCTATTATACCCATAGTACGGAGAATACAGTGGCACTTCTCCAAAACGCCCTCTGCATTCTCTGTAGCTAGGCCACTGAAAGTAGGAGGGTGGCACTTCTTGTACCTCTCGAGTCTGAGCTGCTCCTCCTCAAACGTTGATGCCCTATCCTCGGGCTAAACTGGGACAACTGTTTGCACTGGTATAACCTCTAGGACCTGGTCAACCTGGACCCGGTGTTCTAGGGTACGGGTTGCGAGAGTCTGTGCTCCTCCCCCAGCCTGAGATGTGGCCGGTGCAAGTGGAATCAACCCTGCCTATGCTAGAGTACCAAACATGCTCAAGAACTGGGCGTAAGTCTCCTGAAGTGCAGGGGTAGCAATAGGCACCTCAGGTGACTGCCCCCAACTAGAACTACTGGTGGCTTCTCTGTCGCAGCTCGGGCAAGTGCTCTGGCTGCACCATGTTCCCCTCCTCGGCCTCTGCCCCAGCCTCAACCTCTCGTGGATCTAGCAGGGGCGCGAGTGTTTAATCGTCGGATCCAGCGGAGCGTGTCCTCACCATCTGTGAGAGAATATAAAGATAAAGATTCAGAATTTCGAAGTCAACAAATTCGCACGATAAAGAATCAAAGAAGTGAAGTTTCCTATCAATTCCATAGCCTCTCGAAGATAAGTACAGATGTCTCCATACCGATCCACGAGACTCTGCTAAACTTGATTGTGACTCGTAACACCTATGAACCTAGAGCTCTTATACCAACTTCTCATGACCTCAATTTCCCTTAATAGGATATTGTGATGGCACCTAGTCTCTAAGACTAGGTAAGCCCAACATATATGAAAAATTTAACTGAGAAAAAGAATAAAAGCTTTCAAATTACTCAACAAATATCATAAAAAGGACTCTGCAACTCAACAGAACAAAACTCCCAAAATCCGGTGATACCAAGTCACAAGTTCTACAAGAGTATACTGAATATCCTTATACAAAAGTATCTATACAAAAAGGAGAATGAAATAGAACTAGATAGAGGGAGACTCTGAGTCCTGTGGACGCTGGAAGGTATACCTTGAAGTCTACAAATCCGAGCTCGGCTAGTGCCTACGCTGGTAAGAGGTACATGGATCTACACAAAAAGATGTGCAGAAGCGTAGCATGAGTACACCACAATGGTACCTAGTAAGTATCAAACCTAACCTCGAACATGTATATATGACAGTATGATAATGAAAAACAATGGAAATGATACAATGAAAAAATATAACAAAAATAGCTACACTGAACTAAGGCAAGTAAGACATCACGAAAGAAAAAAAAGAATAAAATGCCAAGGAAACAATGCAGACAAAACACATGTGATGTCATTGAAAGGTATCAACAAGAATCAACTACCGAGGTACCGCCTCGTAGTCTCATTTCACAAATCAAATCACAATCTTTCCTTATATCACCGCGGGAGCCTTGCATTTAGTTTCGAAAATTATTTTCCCGAAATATCTACCCCCGTTTTAGCCCACCTTATCACACCGTGTGGCTTCAAGTAGTTCCCCTACTAGCAACACGCGTATCAATCCCACCATACCTCACCACATGCGTTTTAAACCCTATCCTTATACCATCGCATGTGTATCAATATCACATCATAACACAAATTGCACCTCAAGTGCCCAATATCAGAACTTGCCAAAGAAGTCAACAATAATAATGTTTCCACAATAAATAGTCCACGGCTCAATCATAATATGTACAAGAGTCTCAACAATAACAACCAAAAGTGAATAACTCAACAAGAATGGCATTTCAATAAATTTATAACTTTGCCTCAATGTGAATCACAACATTTATAACTTCAACACCAGAATCAACAATCAGATATTCCATGTAATAACAACTTCAAATAACTCAACGATTAAATATGAATAAGGAACTGAGACAATAATAACTTTAATTAAACATGTAAAGACAATCAACAAATAAGAGATAACATAGGTATTAATGATGTCAAGCAAAGTATGTGAAAATAGACTAATGATGATGAATATAACATGTTATGGTAACTCAATTAAAGGCGTGGTAAGAATCTTCATAACAAATCAGTCTATTACACATTCGTCACCTTGCGCACACTGCTTCCGTATATCACATTTAATACAAAACGACACTAGTCCTACGAGGTAATTTCCCCACACAAAGTTAGGGAAGACAACTTACCTCAAAATAAGTTAACTCAATCCATTAGTAAGCTTTTCCCGTGATTATCCAACTCCGAACGACTCGAATCTAGCCAAAACAACTTCATATCATAAATACAAACTATAGGAAGTTATTCCGAACAATAAAGTTGAAATCTTTAAAGAGAAACAAAAAGTGAACTCAAAAAGTCAAGCCCAGGCTCGTGTCCCGGAACCCGACCAAACTTATAAAATCCAAATACACACTCGATAAGAGTCTAACCATACAATAAATACTCAAATCCGACTTCAAATCACCTTTCAAATCCCCAAAATTTGGTCTAAGTAATTTCACAATTTTTTCCTAAATTTTCCAACTCAAGCCACTAATTAAATGATAAAAATAACAGTGGATTCATGTATAATAACCAAATCCGAGTTAGAATCACTTACCCCGATGATTTTCTTGAAAATCCCTTGAAACATCGTCACAAATCGAGCTTTCTAGGTCAAAAGATGAAGAATAAAATAAACCCTCGTCTCAAGCCTTTTCTGCCCAGCAATATTCGCTTCTGCGGTCAAACAGTCGCACCTGCGAAAAAATCCAACAGGTGCGGTTCCCACTAAGGCCATGAAATTCCGCTTCTGCGGGCAATAGCGATCACCTATGCACACGCACCTGCGGAGTGAGTCCGCTTCTGCGACCCCAGGCCTTGCACCTGCGAGCATGCAGATGTGGAAAACATCTCGCATATGCGATCATTGCCAGGCCCATAACTACCTCTTCTGCGATCAACCTCACGCACCTGCGTGTCCGCACTTTCGGCCAAACCCTCCTTAGGTGCGATGACACCAGAACATCAATAGCCTCAGCAATCCAACCAAGTTCAAAATGATCCGATTTCGACCCGATTCACACCCGGGCCCCCGGGACCCGTCAGAAAATACCAACAAGTTTCAAAACACATAACGGAGCTACTCGAGGCTAAAAATCACATCAAACAACATCGATTCTACGAATCGCAACTCAATAAGCCTATTGAAACTATAAACATCCGACCTCCAAAACTAATATCAGTTCATACCAAAACAACTCCGATTAACCTCAAATTTTGCACACAAATCATAAATGACATGATGGACCTATTTCAACTTCGGAATTAGAACCCCTGATATCAATAAAGTCAACTCCCAGTCAAACTTCTCAACCTTTCCAAATCTTCAACTTTCTAGCCAATTCAAGCTGAAACGACCTACGGACCTCCAAATCAATATCCGGACACGCTCCTAAGTACAAAATCACCATATGGAGCTTATGGAACCGTCAAAACTCCATTCCAGGATCACCTACATAAAAGCCTAACTACAGTCAGTTCTTTCTACTTATTATTCCAACTTTGGGACTAAGTATCTCATTTCACTCTGAAACTCACTCGAACCAAAATCAAACACCCCCACAAGTCACATAGCCATATATAAGATAGAGGAGGAAGTAAATAGGGGAACAGGGTTAAAATACTCAAAATGACCAGCCGGGTCGCTACAAAGATGCTTCAGTTGGCTTAGGATCAATAAGTGCATAAGCAACTCCATGCATATCCAAAATAGAATGTGTGCGTTCCTGCCAGAAATTATCTCCACCAAAAATCGCAATTTTTGAAACATCAGGAAAATGTTTGGCATAGGTAATCGGTGATGGAACAACAACAGAAACAATTGATGTAACGGGTGTAGCAACATTAACAACGTTATTCTCCATAATAACAACGTGAAAATATCCTTAAGATTGTCTACAAATAATGGATTATGGAGAATAAGATTTAGCTTGAAGCGTGTCAAAGACACTGTCCTTAAGGATATTTCGTCTACACTGTGATAAATAAAATTAGGCGTATCCCCATGATTCAACAAGCTCTGCTAGTATAAACTAGGAGCAGAAATAACTAAGATAAAAAAAAAACCAGCACAAGAAAATTAGAAGAAAAGTTTTAACTTCTTTTTCACACACTCAAAATGAAGAGAAACTTAATAATATATATAATCCAAAGTTCGACATCTATTTGTTAACAAAGAAACGTTGCCAAGGAAACGTTACCAAAGTTCAGAAACATTTCCAACACCAAACGTTAAAGGCAATTAAGTCAAAAATGTTATCAAATTTAAGGCCAAAGAAACGTTAGTTATCAAAGTCAAGGAAACGTTTCACAGCTATTAAGTCTAACAGTCAGATAAAATCAACTTTGGTCAGATTCACAGTTATAAAAAAAACTAATTTTGATAGCTATTCAATGTTAGTAAAATATTATATTCAAAATTACTCTAATTTACTGTTACACACATTAAAATATATTTAAATTGATTGTATAATAAATACCCATTAACATAATATCAAAAGAATGAACCTAGACATCAATTTGAATATCTCTTTTTGAGTTATTAAATTATTGTTTTCTAACACTTACAACTTCTTATTTTTACCCATTTAAAATATATTATTATTAAGATAGAGTGCCACATTTCATGACAATATAATCTTAACCCAAAAAAATTTCTTGTAAAAAAATTTAACCAAAAATATTAAACATACCCATAATAGTGTAAAAATAAAAGATATCTACTTACTCATCCTATTCCTATCTTTCTCTTATTTAATTTTTTTTCTCACCTGAAATTTAAGAATAATTACATAGACACCAATTCTAGAAAATTAATTATTTTCTCAGAAGAAAATAAATAATTTTCAAGAACCTAAAAGTAATTGCCTAGACAAGAAAGTATTAATTTTTAAAGGCGGAAACTAAAAGAGAGAAGATTTACTAGTTATCTTTTGAGTAAAATGAAATATTTTATTAATCTGTTTTTGATATGTATTTTTGAAAAAGAAAATCTATATGATATGCCCCCCC